>JADBJO010001833.1:320665-328165 GCA_016801955.1 Conus betulinus
GCAGGTTGTGTTGTAGTCGATTTCCTGATGCAGGCATGCAGGTTGTGTTGTAGTCGATCTCCTGATGCAGGCATGCAGATTGTGTTGTAGTCTATCTGCTGATGCAGGCATGCAGATTGTGTTGTAGTCGATCTCCTGATGCAGGCATGCAGGTTGTGTTGTAGTCGATCTCCTGATGCAGGCATGCAGGTTGTGTTATAGCCGATCTCCTGATGCAGGCATGCAGGTTGTGTTGTAGCCGATCTCCTGATGCAGGCATACAGATTGTGTTGTAGTCGATCTCCTGATGCAGGCATGCAGATTGTGTTGTAGTCGATCTCCTGATGCAGGCATGCAGATTGTGTTGTAGTCGATCTCCTGATGCAGGCATGCAGATTGTGTTGTAGTCTATCTCCTGATGCAGGCATGCAGGTTGTGTTGTAGTCGATCTCCTGATGCAGGCATGCAGGTTGTGTTGTAGTCGATCTCCTTGCGGTGGGTCTGTCTGTCTGAGCAAGACAACAGTTCAGGCCTGGCACTGGTATTGTACAAAGTCAGTTTGGTGGAGACGCAATGGCGGATTTCCCTCAGATGGACATGAGGAAACGAACAGGAATCTTCCATTGTGATCCCGGCCTTCACGTCTTTATCTCTCTACCTCTCTGTCTTGCTGACGATGTTCCCGAGGCAGGTGAACTTCATGACGTCTTGCACAGCTTGTTCTCCGGGGCGGATTGGCGCTGTCTGACTGACACGTGCTGGTTCTCATGGCCTTGGTGCCAACTGACAGACCCATGCATTTGCCAACAGAAGTGACCATGCCAAGAAGTCATCAAAGTCATAGGCGTGCAGAGGAATTCATAACCGAACCCACGATCAGAACAGTACCTCACAGTCTGAGACTTGTTGTTGTTGTTGTTGATAGATGAAGATGAGGATGCTGAAGATGATGTCACAGAGTTCCATACTGACCAGAGACTACATGACAAGGCTGTACGCTATGCTTTCCTCGTATCCCTGAATCAACCAAGCCCTAGACCAAGCCTGCAGAGGTGGTCAGGAAATTTGAGCAACGTAGAGCATGCAGGTTGGAGGGAGGAGGAGGAGGGGATGGAAACGGAGTTTGTACACTCTCCCTTTTCCTCAACTATCCTCGCTGAACAAAAGTATGAACGAAAGTGTGAGGGTGATGCAACAAGATCAGAGGGGTAGGAGAGAAAGGCTGCGGAAAGGGAGGAGGAGAGAGGCAGCAGTACGGCTTGTTACCTCCACCACGGCTATCTTGAGCGAGGTGTTGGCCAAAGCCTTCTCCGCATCCTCAATGGCCTGCTCTCTGGTCTCTGTGATGTTCAGCCCCTTTTTGCGGTTCCACGTGCCGTACTGAGGATGGAGAACAAGACACCGCAATGAACAGTACTGAAGTAAAACAACACCAGCAGCAACAGACACAATAACACACAAAAAAAAATATCTGTGATATTCCGTCCGCTTCTTCGGTTCCACGTTCCGCACCGAAGAAAGAAGAGCAAGATACCACAGTGAACAGTACTTCACACTAAAGCAGCACCAGCAGCATAAGCAGCAACAGCAGCAGCAGCAACAGCAACAGCAGCAGCAACAGCAACGAAAACAAGGTCTCTGAAATAGTCATCCCTGACTCTTCCGTTCCACCTGTCGCACTGAAGATGGGAAACACGACACGTGAACGAGTGGCACTGAACTAAAAACATCCAGAACAGCAACAACACATCATGAACATCACGACCAAACACCACAGGTCTGTGACACTCAGCGCGCTCCTTCCTTCCACCTGTCTCACGCACGCGCACGCACACCCCCGCACGCATAAACAAACACACGCACGCACGCGCACACACACATGCACGCACGCACGCACACACGCACGCAGAGAGAGAGAGAGAGAGAGAGAGAGAGAGAGAGAGAGAGAGAGAGAAACAGACAGACAGACAGACAGACAGACAGAGTATTTTACAGAGAATAATTTACAGCTATGTCTGTTTGTTACTGTGATACATTCGTACACTTACGTCTATTCTTTTTACCTACTTCTTAACGCCTACCCGTACAAAATCCAGAATGCCTCATTTTGTTTTAGTGTGTAATTGATTCTGCAATCCAGTGGATGTACTGAAAGCAGTCTGCAAGTAACAAAACAAAACAAAACAAACAAAAAAATTCAACTGCCCCTGGGATTAACTGTATCCCGTGCATTCCTGTTCTCAATAATTCTGTGGCTGATTCATTAATGAACACAGAAACGTTAATGGGCGAAACAAAACACCCTTCGGAGGCAGAGAGAGAGAGAGAGAGAGAGAGAGAGAGAGAGAGAGAGAGAGAGAGAGAGAGAGAGAGAGAGAGAGAGATTAATCAGTTTACAGAGAATAATGGATTAATATCATGCCAGCCATCTGGCGGACCTGCAACAGAAATTTAGATATGTCGAGTCTAAAGATGCATTAAACTCTTCGATTTTTGCATTTGGATGTTCCGTGTTCTAACAAATGCGAACGAATCTCTGAGGGTTTGGTGCGGGAAAGGTGTAAAAGGGTTCGCCTCATAAAAAAAAAAAGAAAACATAAATGAAAGGGGAAAAGTTGCTTCAAGATAGATGTCCTTGCAAATTGCATCTCTCAAGAAATGACAGTTCCACTGAGGATTCTATTATGTGAGTTTCGCTCCCCGCTGCAGCCTTGTGACGACTGGCCCTCCCCGGAAAATGCATGGGTGTGTCCGCTCTCTCTCTCTCTCTCTCTCTCTCTCTCTCTCTCTCTCTCTCTCTCTCTCTCTCTCTCTCATTTAGCGGAGTCCAACAGTCGCACACTGGAAATGGAGAGGCTAATAGGCAAACAAATCGCAGCTGGCGATAATTCACACCTTCTTTGCAATGACAGATTCAATGGAAGAACTGGCAATGTGCAGATTCACTATCATCCGTTGATTCAAAGTGCTTTCCTTAATGTGTTGGATATGTGCTAATGTTATAAACAGCTGAATCCTATGCCATCTATGAAAATTATTTTGGTAAAACGTTTCTTGAGACGGGAACGAGCTTGTTGTAACTTGAAAACTCAAAGGTTCGGGTAATTTCATTCACATGTAAGCAAGGTCACAGTGTCCTTAATTATTTGTTACGTTTTTTTTTTTTTTTTCTAATATCTTTGTGCGAGACTTCTTCTTAGCAGATGATAATGAGAGACAGCACTGAAACAGTCAACATGGCAGTTCGATTGAATTGATGTCAACAATGCTGTTCAGTTAGAAAAGATACTTAGGTCAAAAGATCAGAACTTTTTTTTCAAATGCACATATAAGGTCTGGGAGCTCCAGACCCAACTGAGTTAATAATAATCTCTTAATAAATACGGATTTGAAAAAAAAAGTGAATGGTTTTACTACATCATTGAACGAAGCCGCGGAGTCGATGAACACGAAAGTGAAAGCGAGAACGGCTAAAAAAAAAAAAAAAAAAAGACCTATGGAGAGGTTTTCCATTGAATCAAAGGCCACCAGCAAACGTCTAGTAAAAAAAAAAAAAAAAAAAAAAAAAAAAAAAAAAAAAAGTTCACTATTCTGTTACATACACGGAGATCAGAAAAGAACACCAGGCTATGCTTGACATAAAACAGCAGCGGTCCACACGCTCCTTTTGGCTGAAATATTGAAGAATGCAGAGCACGCAATTCTACCATATTTGAATGACTATTTCAGTGCTCAATTTGTAAGGGTTCCTTTCCATGAACATGGACAGAAGCAGCGTTTTTTTTTCCCCTGTCTGCAAGAAGGGTGATACCAAGATTCTTAATAATTCAGTTACATCTCTGCTGAGCATTCCTAGTAATATATTTACGTACTTTATCCGTACAGACTTGCATTCTTAGTAAACTATGAACATACGTTACATGTGAGAGAATTACAGAAGAGTAGCAGAGAAAATTATATACGTGAATCACAAGCAGGCTTCATGAAAGGTCGCACAAACAATACATCGCATCTTTCACTTTGAATGCGGTCACTGAAAATTAGTTAGCGAAAAAAAATATACGAGGCCTTCACTGATTAAAAACTGCATATGATACACTAACTCCCAATGTTTTCTGGCATGTGGTCCTTCGGACAGGTGTGCAAGTTACGAAATACGTTTAAAAGCAATACATTCGTGTCAAAAAGATCTTCTCTAAGTGATGTAGTTCCCATTCAATCAGTTCCTTTGAATAATTGAACGCTGGGGCGTATTACAAGCCCAACACAATTTTCTTTGTAAATCAGTAACTTGCAAATGGAATAATTACTAAAGATAAACGGAGTGTTACTCTCAAATCGGTTGAAAATAAACTGTCCCATTTGTTTGCTCATGAACTCACTATCTTGGCTTCCAAAGCGACTGGACTTAAGCATTAGTAGATATTCTCCAAAGAGAAACTACGAGACTACAGTTAACAGTAAATATGGACTCAGGAAATAAATAAAAGACATTGTCTTCCGGAGGGGAGTGTTCTTGGTACAAAGGAAAAGTGGTTTCAGGACGGCAGCCATGGCGGCGGTTGTAGCCAATTTGTGTTGATGATTAGATCTCTTCTACTTTGTGAGTTCTTTCCCCTACCCTCCTTACTTCATCCACTTACCTGCTGTTCGTACGCTTCTTTCCATTCTCCATACTTTCCCTGTTTTCCACTCTAACTTATTTCCCCTAGGTCTAGTTGCCAAGTGAGGCAACTACAGACGGAAATTGAAACAAATTTGAAATGTTTGAGATAATGCACCGCCAAAAAACGTAGAGCAAATGTGTTTTGTCTTGTGATTCGTTTGTCCACATTTTTGCGCTGCATTATCACTAACATTTCGCATTCATTTCCCTAGTTTTTTCTCCTCTTGCCCTATTTTTTCTCTACAGTCCAATTCTGTCCTGTTTTCCACACTCAGTCTCATTTTATCTACTCTGTCTATTTTCCTACTTTCCAATTTCTCTTTTATTCTTAGTAATGTTCACCACTTTTCCTAACTTTTTCCTAATATGTCTTATTTACTTACCCTAGTTTTTTGTCCACGCTCCTCTATCTCTCACTCTCTCTCTCTCTCTCTCGCTGTGTTGTCCAATGGGCAGGCTTCCATGGCAGACAAAAGTAGGTCGCTGGCCTCATACGAATGAACAGTAAATTGATTTTTGTTTTTCAACCAGACTTTATGCTGGTGCTCGGTTTCCCCAGTGTGGCGTCCGTCTCGCCTCACACCTTCACGGGTCAGAGGTCACTTTGTGGAGCTAAGGCAGATAGCCGCCGGCCGATTCTCTCGAGATATTATCTCCACTGCTATTCGTTCAATCCGATGCCAACGTTCGTTGCAAGTTTGCCGTAATGTACGCAGAGAGAGAGAGAGAGAGAGAGAGAGAGAGAGAGAGAGAGGCGACAGGAGGTAGGGGGGGGGGGTGGCCGTGGGTGACGGGACGTGAGGGGGGTGGGGGTGGGGGGGGGGGGGGGGGGGGGGTACGGTGTTGTCTCCTGCCAAACACGACGTTTACACTTTTTTGTTGTTGTTGTTCAGATGCAGTGAATGCTGTATTTTACCCACGACATATTTCTTGTATCTCAGCGTCATATTGCAGTGACGTCAAACAGCAGTACCTGCCTTGCAGACCATTGGTGTCAGACTTAAGTGACGCGATCATTGTATCCGACACATAGAAAGCTACGTATCTTGACAGTTTTAAATCTTAATTTGCTCATTTTTCTTTTTTAAGTAAACCGATGTTGCAAGGGTATATATCATATAACAAACAAACAAACAAAAACAAGCAGGTATCTGCTTTGCAGAAAGGAAGAAGGAAACATGAAAAAAGAAGGAGATATCAGGAAAAAAAAACACAACAATAAGAAGGAAAGAAAATGTAATTACGAAACACACACACCACACACACACACACACACACACACACACACACACAGAGAGAGAGAGAGAGAGAGAGAGAGAGAGAGAGAGAGAGAGAGAGAGAGAGAGAGAGAGAGAGAGAGAGAGAGATGACTGTTGAAGTGTTACAACTAAGAGAAGGCTAGAACCAAAGCTAGGAATAAAACCGCGGATGTTACATGTAGTTAACAAGTCTTTTCGCGGCTACAATACTTTCTGACAGTATAAATTTCCACAAGGACCTGGTTGACAGTTACGCTGTTTGAGGGTCAGGCAATTAGCGTTCGCCTGTTCCATCGAGGAAGGGGAAACGATGTGGGGGGCAGGGATGGAGGATGACGGTAGACAGAAAAGGAGAGATTTTTAAAAAGAATGAACTGGCCCTCAGCACTTGTGTCTTAAGAGGTTATCTTTTTACATTTTCTACTTTTCACAAGAAAATGTCGCTTGCTTTGCTCTTTTCATGATTTCTTTTTGTTTCTTAGGTGGCACCTTTGTTTGTTTTTTTTTTGAAAACTCAACAAAACATACTACGGTATTGCACACCAGCCTTTTTTCTTCGGGGATAGCATTCTTCTTAAAATCGAAAAGGCAGCGGGGTCAAATTACCACATTACGCGGTCAATGAGGAGAAACAATCAGGTTTCGAGGTACCGGTATATGACCTGGAGTTATATGTTAGTGAGTTTCCTCCCCATTGGAGATTGTGTCTCCTCCTTGGAGACTATAAGCTTGTTAAAGGCTCATTTTGCGAAGCGTTTATTATTCCCCATTCATTCTCTCAAGTACATATTGTTAGGCAGAATTAACTATCACTGCAGATGTGTATGTTTATTTCCCCCTATTTCTTCACTCTAAAACATAAGAGCAAGCTTTGTTTTATAACAGAATATATATACACATACAAACACGCTTTCTGGACCGGATTTTCCTGAAACTTCTGTTTTGATTCCGGAGTTTGATGGAACCGGGTACGAAACTGCTCTTAGTTCTTTTTGTTTTGGAGTTTAGAATTAGAACGTTGTAGTTTTCTGACAGAACATGAGAACTGTCGGCAGCAATACGTGACACGACATTCATGCAATTTATCCAATTGTTCTTGTGTTTTGCGATCATCTTTCTACATGTATTCACCACTCTGTTCATGCTAAGATTTCCAAACCAGCATTAGGATCACCCCGACTCCACAAAACAACGATAAAAAAATATATGCATGATGTCCTTCTTTAACAGCAAGAGACCGAAGTAACGAGCAGCTGATCATCGGTACGGGGAAGGGTGTGGGGGGTGCTACTGAGGTTCTACAAATCCGATCATCTCTCCTGTAATCACTCAGAGATGCACCCGAACACGCGCGCGCAAAAGCGCACACACACACACACAAAGACTGTTGCAGAATCCGAGACCGATTTGCCTCGGACACTTAATGATTCTCACACCACTCCTCCACTCGTTATCGGATTGTTTGAGAGTCACACCACCACTCCTCCTCGCTATCGGATTGTTTGAGAGACAATGAAACCTGCCCCCCCCCCCCTCCCCCTCCCTCCACCGCCCCAACCTCCCCCTCCTCTCTCTTTCCCGCTTCTACTGGGTCAT
>JADBJO010001833.1:338165-340665 GCA_016801955.1 Conus betulinus
GCGGACGCTGGAGACACTACACGGCCTGATCCTATTCTACCTGGGATGACAGCCTGGGCTCAAGACTCACGCCTCAGACGGAATCATCGTGACCAGTGCCTTACCAGTGACACGAAATGTGTCAGAACTGTGTTTGAAAAAAGGACAAGTCTGTCATGGTTTCCATGTCAATTTCAATGAAGCTAACTATCTCATGATAACGTCGGATAGTATCCTTGATGATCTCTTACTTTGATTTTAGTATTGACGTATGTTTGGTCTGTCATGCATTAAGCTAGCTTCTTTTGACTGCAGATAGAATGCTGTAACGCATTTTGCTTTATGACCCGTTCCTTTCTTTTGTATACGTGTATGTGTGTGTTGTATTTTGTGTGTGCCATTTGGAAGAACACCCCCCCCCCCCCCCCCCCCCCCCCCCCCCCCCCCCCCCCCCCCCCCCCCTTGGCATGAAAGCCAGTTAGGTTATTGTCAATAAAACTGTCAACTGTCCAATTGTCTCTCTTCCATTATTCATCTGCCTTTAGTCCGTCCGCCCCCCCCCCGCCTCCGCCCCTCAATCTCTCTCTCTCTCTCTCTCTCTCTCTCTCTCTCCTCTCTCTCTCTCTCTCTCTCTCTCTCTCTCCCTCCCTCCCCTGAGATCCGACTAGTTCTGAGACGGCAATTTGTGTAAAGTTTGCAAAAACAATGCAAACCGACGACGCAACATGGTAATTCGTCCTCTTCCTCTTTTCCATATTTTGCTTCTTTTTCTACTACCGTTTTTCGCCTTCTCAACTACACTTCTTTTCTTCAAATTGCATCCTCTTCTTTTTTTACTGCTATACTGTTGTCTTTTCTTTCTTTTTCTAATTCGTCTTCTATTTTATGCTCTAAAGTTCTTCTCTTTGAACCTTTCATGTTTTCATCCTTGTATTCTTTTCTTTGCCCATTTTTCTTCTTTTTTTCTCGTCTTCGTATTTTTCTTCTTCCATTTTCAATTCCTTTTTACTTATCTTTAAGCTACGGCGACCGCTTCATCTCTGACCATCTTTTTCTCCCTCATCTTCGTCTTTTTGTTTTTCTTTCCACCAAGTCCCTCTTCTGTTACTTAACAATTATTGAAACGTTACTTTCCTCTCCAAGGGATTCAACTACCACCAAAGGGTTTTTATAAACTTTATTATTTTTCATTTTATATCTTTGCTGAATTCTTCTTAGAATGCATCTTCTTCTTCATTTCTTCATTGTCATAGTCTTCGTCTTTCATGCGATTTCTTTCAACATCTACCTCGTTGTCGTCTTCGTCATTTTCCTTTTTTCCCTTCAAATTCCGTATTTTTCATTACAAAAAAAAAGGACAAAGAGAGGGGTGGGGGTTATTACCGCCATGGACATAGACAAAGAAAGTACAGGACAAAACACAACGCATTTCGACCTGTTAGGTCTTCTTCAAGCAAAAGCAAAATAACATTTAGGACATTGAAAACGAAGAACGAGAAATCACTTGTCTTCTCTTATTCGACGTCAATTCAAAATCATTTTAGTTTTTTTCTTTTCAGTCCACTTTCTCTTCATCATCTTCCTCACCGTGTTCTGCTTGTTATACTTCCCTTTCTTTCAACTTCTTCTTTTCTTCTCTTCAGTGTCTCCTTTTCCTTACTCTTCTTCTGCTTCCTTCTTCTGATCTTCTCTTTTCTTTCCATCTTCTTCACACTGCTACTGCTGCTATCCTCTCCCCTTCCCCCCTCTTCCTCTTCCTTCTCCTTCTACTGTTACTACTACTGATGCTGCTACTGCGGCCATTACCACTACTGCTGCATCAGCATCAGCTGCTACTGCTACTGCTACTAAAAGTCCTGCTGCTACTGCTATTGCTGTTTCTCCTCTGTGCTACTACTAACTACTAAGCTTACTACTACTACTACTGCTGCTGCTGCTGCTGCTGCTGCCGCTGCTGCTGCTATTGCCACTGCTTTTGTTGCTATGACTATTCAATATGATCTGAAAATTCCAGTGTTCCTGCGTTTACAACAGCAGAATTCTACGTAACATGTATTTTCAGGTAGACCCGTCGTTTAATCAGGACACACCGTTTTCGGGTTGAAGGGTATGCTGGGTGTGTCTCTGTGTCCGTCACTCACAGAACACAGAACTACATTACTGGGCTCTTTGAGACGCTTGTCAGACTTTCTGCACTCAACGCCTTGATTGGAACCACTGACACTTTAAGAACCTAAAGACCGAAATCTGATACTGTGAGCACTCGACTACCCTGCCTCGTATTGTCTTAATCGTCGTTGTCGTCGGTGTCACCGCCGCCGCCGCCGCCGTCGTCGTCGTCGTCGTCGTCGTAGTCATCATCATCATCATCATCATCATCATCATCATCATCATCATCATTTTTGTTGTCGACGTCATCATCATCATCACCATCACCATCATCATCATCATCATCATCACCATCATCAACACCATCATCATTATTATCGTCGTAGTCATCATCATCATCATCATCTTCATT
>JADBJO010001833.1:345665-358165 GCA_016801955.1 Conus betulinus
AAACATATCAAAACTCGGTCATAATAAGGATTGTCCAAGTTACATCCAAAGGTAGAGTTGCATTCATTGTCTGTTCAGGATGATGACGGTTGATACTGGAATCACGTGTTGATAACAGAGTGAAAACCGTTACATTTGCAAAGAGAGGTGCGTGAATTACATAGACATTTAATTGAAATGCTGGGATCACGATCGCGCGCCCCCGCGCAACTACACACACACACACACACACACACACACACACACACACACACACACATGTGCACACATTCATGTGTGGGCACACACACACACACACACACACACACACACACACACACACACACACACACACAGGCGAGCTCGCGCGCACACGCACATAGGCGCGCGCATTCACTTACGCACGCGCACGCGCGACCCCTCCCCCCTCTCCATCCCCCCCACACACACATGGGGCAATACAAACACCCACCCACCACTATCCCCCACCCCCTACCCCTCGCCCCTTCTCTTTCGCCCCATCACTCTATTCCACTGTTCACTATCTTTTTAATAAATGTCCTTCTGTCGCTGAAAGAGAATAAGTTCTTCACACACACACACACACACACACACACACACACACACACACAAAACACACACACACACACACACACACACACACACACACACACCTCTCAGACCTCCGCTCTACAGCCACATACCACTTAGCAATTCCTTTCTTTCTTGCCATTTCTTCTTTTTTTTTTTTTTTTTTTGCGCTTTCTTTTTTTCTGTGAGCGTGGAAAAGGAGGTGCAATTTGGATGTACTTCATTCGCTGATGGAGAATCATCCTTGTTGCACCCTGTCACCGCGCGCGCGCGCGCGCACACACACACACACACACACACACACACACACAATCATCTAATCAACCTACCGACTTCATATAGTTGAGGAGACTGTTGCCATGGCGCCACGTGTGAATCTTGTCACAGGACAAAGGGATAGTGGTCACATCCTGAGCCTGAGAGTACTCGTGCAGCGCACGTGCGAACAGGAAAAAAACGCGTCATACGCCAGCGCCGTTTCCGTCTGCATGGGAGAGAGAAAACAAAACAATAAGAGAACAATGATTAAAAATGTAATAATGATAACAACTGATAGATAGATAGATAGATAGATAGATAGATAGATAGATAGATAGATAGATACATACATACATACATACATACATACATACATACATACATACATACATACATACATACATACATGCATACACACGTACGTACGTACGTACGTACATACATACATACATACATACATACATACATAAACATACACACATGCATACATATACACATACACACACATACATACATACATACATACATACATACATACATACATACATACATACATACATACATACATACATACATACACACACACACATACATACATGCATATATAAAAATAAACATACATACATGCATGCATACATACATACATACATACATACATACATACATACGTACGTACATACATACATACATACATACATACATACATACATACATACACACACACACACATGCACACACATACATACATGCACACATACCTACTTACCTACATACATACATGCACACATACACACACATACATACATACATACATACATACATACATACATACATACATACATACATACATACATACATACATACGTACGTACATACGTACATACGTACATACATACATACACACATACATACATACATACATACATACATGCATACGTATGTACGTACGTACATACATACACACATACACACACACATGCACACACACACATACATGCACACCTACCTACCTACCTACCTACCTACCTACCTACCTACCTACCTACCTACCTACCTACCTACATGCATACATACACGCATACATGCATACATACATACATACATGCAAACATACATAGGTACATGCATAAAGATACATACACAGATACACATACACACATGCATACATCGCAATCAGAATCATCCTCTGATGTGGCATCAGAAGCCGAGTCAAGGCACCAGCAGCCTCAGAACCTACAGCGAGATCAATATTGATATGGAAGGCCGCAAAGGCTTCCCTAATTGAGGCTGGGAGATTTGATGAGACATTAATGCCAAGGTACACGGGCGCTGGGAGACCGCTGACCCCTTCCAAGGTCGAACTAACGTTACATCCTACCCTGGCCCTCTGAGTCAGTGCAGGAGAGAAAGCAAAGATGGTTCACCTCTCCAAGGGAAGTAAGTGTCAAAGATGTTATTCTTCGAGTACATTTTTACATACCATGCTAAGAAAAAAAAAAAAAAAAAGAAAGAAAAAAAAAGAAAACAGAAAAAAAAAAAAAAAAAGAAAGAAAAAAGAAAACAGAAAAATAGAAATCAGACGGTTACATGTTGGAAACGTTTAGTACTTCGTAAAAACCTGGTTCACCGCCAAGGGAAGTAAGTAAGTGTCGAAGCAGTTATTCCCCAAGTACCTTGTTACTAGATCATGCTTTAGATCACGCTTAAAAAAAAAAAAAAAAATCAAACGTTTACCTCTGGAAAATTTCCAGTACTTCGTAAAAAACAGTTACATACATAGCTAGTTCTCGCTTCATAACAATGCCACTGCAGCGTTAAATGTGACGTGGTAAGTTTGCTCTAAGCTAAACTCAACGATAATACGGGAAAATCCTAGATCCAGATTTCGCCCCCCATGGAAGTAACAGTTGGTACGGGCAACAGCGGTTACTCTCCGTGTGCATCTTCATCTTGCCCAACGACGATACTGCATCCGTTGTTTGTTCCGGACTCCATCCACAGATCCACTACCCACACCCCATCCCCACGAAAAAAAAAAAAAAAGAGAAAAAAATAACAAGGATCGTCCTTGGGGAACATATTATCTTTTCAAGAAGTTTCGTTAAAATCGTTTCTGTAGTTTTTGCGTACTGCAGCTCAGAGAGAGAAACAAATCCACAGACGCTGGAAAACAAAAACAAAAACAAAAACTAAACAAAACAAAACAAAACACATAATGTCCTAAGTTGAGGTCATAAACATGAAACGTAGGTTTTCCGCTTTTATGTTTTTAAGTGCAGTGATGGCAAAATGAGCACCATAACCATTTCCATGGCAAGTTTAAGACCGCTTTGAAGTACGCCTTGTACAATCATCAGGCACATCTACACAAACACACATGCTCACCACGCACGCATGCAAGCACGCGCGCGCGCGCGCGCGCACACACACACACAAACACACACACACACACACACACACACCACACACACACACACACACACACACACACACACACACAATACAACATGTGGATATGGTTAGTAAATGGTTCTGTATTCTTTTTTACAAAATAACATCTAACAAGGGAAAATACATACCAATGGATCAAGTTCCATAGAATTATACATGATTTAAACAAAAAATGCCCGCACACACATGAAAAACAAACCAGACGCAGTTTCAACACAATATTATCAATCTGAAAAATTCATCAAATTGATCATCGAGTTATCCAAACTCTCATAATAAAGAAGATTGAAGGGCGTCGCATGCAGACGACCCTTAACACAAACATGCATGTCAGCAAAAGCGCTTGTGCATAGAGAGCATGTATCATGAAAAATAAATGAGTACTATGTTTCCGTTTCGGTCACATCAACGAGACCACTTTGTACAGTCTGCTCCTAAATTACGCGCTACATCTATATCGTCAAAGCCTTGGGATCACAATACACAGGGATACAATCTGTATAAAAGAATAAGTGAATAGATGGATAAATGGAGAGCTGGATGGGTGGATAGATAGATGAATTAATAGATAAATTAGTGAATAAATAGGACTACATACAAAAATAGCACAACAAATATGCGCATATAGAAACAGCATATATATATATATATATATATATATATATATATATATATATATATATATATATATATATATATATATATATATATATATATATAAAAGAAAACAAGGTGACAATAACATCGAAAACAACATCAAGAACGCCAACAAGAACACAACACCAGGAACAAAACCAATCAAGCTATTTATGAAAATTCGGTGTGACTCAAAATCGCTGCATTTCGCAGTGTGAGCGCGAGCACGACTGGTCATCTGTAACTCTGCATGCTTGCATGTGCATGCGCTCACTAGACTGTGTGTGTGTGTGTGTGTGTGTGTGTGTGTGTGTGTGTGTGTGTGTGTGTGTGTGTGTGCTTGCATGCGAGAGAGAGAGAGAGAGAGAGAGAGAGAGAGAGAGAGAGAGAGAGAGAGAGAGAGAGAGAGAGAGAGAGAGAGGAGAGAGAGAGTGTGTGTACGGGGAGAGGTGTTTCTCTTCCTCCCTCCCTCCCCCCATCCCCACTCACACATATACACAAAGACTGACAAATAAATACACAAATGCATGCATGCATACACACACATGTACATATCCACCCACCCACCCACGCGCACACACACACACACACACACACACACACACACACACACACACACACACACACACACACACACACACACACGTGCGCTTGCACACGCTTGTATTCACACACCCATGGTCGATCTCTACACATGCATATAAATATACAGCTTGACAGCGAAAATCAATAGATACACAGACATGATAGCTATCTAGAGCATTGAACCGGCTAACCACGCTGTCTGCTTTTCCATCCTTCCTTTCCGCTCCCCCGTGCCCCCCCCCCCCCCCCCCCCCCCCCCCCCCCACCACACACACACACCACATCCTCGTCTCGCCCTCCTCCCTTCCCGCCCCCTCCATTTCTACACCCCCCCCCCCCCCCCCTCAACCACTCCCCAAACTCTTCCACAGACACAAAAAAAGCGGTCAGTTTCACCTAGACGAAACAATCAAAAATAACATATCGCCCACGCCAGTGCGGCTAAACCCATTCACTGACGAAAAAGTACGCAGAAGATGATATCTTACAAATGGAGAGCCCGAGTAACGCAGAGCACACGCCTGAGCCCCCGCCCTCATCCCCCGCCCGCTCCCCTCCCTCTCCCTCCCCTGCCCCTCCCCCGAGCTGGCGGCCAACACTCTTATCAAACAACATTGTATCGAAGAAGACTGAGAACCCTGTCTACTTCAACTTGGCTAATGCAGTTAAGTCGGTAAAAGGTTTGTTCGCGGTCTTAGGTTATTGTTCCTATTTCTTTGGGAAAAAAAGAAAAAAAAAAAGAAAATGAGAAATTGACTTGTGGCGGAGGGGGATGAGCGGGCGGGGGAGGCAGTGGTGGGGGGGTGGTGGTGGGGGGTGGGATGTCTGGCAGGGGGTGTAGGGGGGGGGGGGGATGAAGAAACTGGAAACAGTGAACTGAGAGGCAGAAGACGAGAGGCAATGTATTCCAGCACAGGTGATGCAGAAATCAGGGTCATGCTGTAGCGAGAATTTCGCGCGGAAAACGAAGAAAAGCCAACCAGCCAGCCAACCAACCCAAACAGACAGTGTGAAACATGAACACATGTAAAATTAATGGGCCTCCAAAAGAATGGATTCAAATAATGTGATTCTACTTTTTTGCTCTTAATGTTTTCATCCCAGCCTGCGGTCAGTCAGTCACCCCCACTTTGAAATGAACTTTAACCGCACGTCATGTCATTCTGGAATTCCCATATCGTGCACACTGTCAAAGATGCTACATATTTCTGGAACACATGCCAGGGAATCTGCATCTCAGGATTGGCGTAGGATTCTGCATCGACAGTACGGAATTTCCGGTTAGGGGCTGACACTGAAGTCTGCATTGTTCAGCACAGAATTCCGGTTAGGAAAACAAGTCACTCTATTGTGGGATAATACACGTCATGGGATTTCGGTATGTACAGTACTGGATAGTGATCATTCATAGAGTGTGGAACAAGGAAACGGTGAAATATACAGCCTCCTTTTAGACTGGTTGAAACACAGACATGATGAAACAGATAGATTATAGACATGGATATGATGGAACATGGGTGGGGTGGAACATGGATAAGGTGGAACATGAATAAGATGGAACATGAGTAAGATGGAACATGAGTAAGATGGAACATGAGTAAGATGGGACATGAATAAGATGGAACATGAATAATATGGAACATGAGTAAGATGGAACATGAATAAGATGGAACATGAGTAAGATGGGACATGAGTAAGATGGGACATGAATAAGATGGAACATGAATAATATGGAACACGACATGACATGGGTAGGTGGAACATGAATAAGGTGGAACATGAATAAGATGGAACATGAATAAGATGGAACATGAGTAAGATGGAACATGAGTAAGATGGGAAATGAGTAAGATAGAACATGAATAAGATGGAACATGAGTAAGATGGAACATGGATAAGATGGAACATGGACAGATGGAACATGGACAGATGGAACATGGACAGACGGAACATGGACAGACGGAACATGGACAGACGGTACATGGACAGACGGAACATGGACAGATGGAACATGGACAGACGGAACATGGACAGACGGAACATGGACAGACGGTACATGGACAGATGGAACATGGACAGACGGTATATGGACAGACGGTACATGGACAGATGGAACATGGACAGACGGAACATGGACAGATGGAACATGGACAGACGGAACATGGACAGATGGAACTTGGACAGATGGAACATTGATGGACAGATGGAACACGTGTATGGCGGAACATACGTGCGTTGTGTCATGTACATACAAAATGGCGCAAAGGGTTTAAAATTCGTATCTTGACAACGTAAATAAAGAGGGAACTGATCTGAAATAGATAACTCTTGACGATGCCAGTTTGGTTGTTCTCAGAAGCTTCAGGACTTGTGATTGCGTTGGGTAGAAAATATGTGTGAGAGAGAGTTCGCGCCCACAGTACATGTGATTGCTTTAAGCAGGAAAGCCACATATAAGAATTCCATCTTATCCATGTTCCATCTGTCCATGTTCCATCTTATCTATGTTCCACCTTATCAATGTTCCATCTGTCCATGTCCCATCTGTCCATGTTCCACATTATCCATGTTCCATCTGTCCATGTTTCATCTTATCCATGTTCCATCTGTCCATGTTCCATCTGTCCAAGTTCCATATGTCCATGTTTCTTCTTCTTATCCATGTTCCATCTGTCCATGTTCCATCTTATCCATGTTCCATCTGTCCATGTACCATCGTATCCATGTTCCATCTGTCCATGTACCATCGTATCCATGTTCCATCTTATCCATGTTCCATCTGTCCATGTTCCATCGTATCCATGTTCCATCTGTCCATGTTCCATCTGTCCCAAGTTCCATCTGTCCATGTTACATAATTATGTCCATGTTCCCGTATCCGTATCCGTGTTCCATCTTATTCAGGTTCCATCAGTCAATGCTCCATCTTATCCATGTTCCATCTCTCCATGTTTCATCTGTCCATGTTGCACCTGTCCATGTTCCATCAGATCCATGTTCCATCTGTCAAGTGTCATGTTCCATCTGTCCATGTTCCATCTGTCCATGTTCCATCTTATCCATGTTCCATCTGTCCATGTTCCATCTCATCCATGTTCCATCTGTTCATGTTCTATCCAGAGCAAGCTATCTATCATGAGGATTCGAGTTCTGATTCGAATCATACACCATTCCCAAGCTTTAAACATCGAGTAAAGGTGCATTGTATTATTTTCCAAAATGAATCTTGTACAAAGATTGATTACATTTAAACACGATCAATTCTATCTGATTTCAATCGTGCGTTCTTTCCGAGCTTTTTAAATCTATCTACCCGAATTGAGCTATGTGATCTTTCCATCACGAAATATGTCACAAAGATTGAGTACATTTAAGCACGATCAAAACTGATTTCAACCCTACGTTCTTTTCCAGCTTTATATACATTTACCCGAATTGAGTTCTGTGATCTTTCCATCACAAAATATGTCACAAAGATTAAACATTGATAAACACGATTGATTCCTGTCTGCAATCAGCTTTTGTTCACGTATATTACATTTCACCCATTCTTAAACAAAAAGAAGTACATTCCTAACAGTCAGCACGTTCTATTCCATGCACATTTCATTTTCAACGTCATCACATTGTGTTCGACTCCTTTCAATATGTAATAAACGGCTGTTACACCCAATGTTTTTTAATGTATTATATTCTAATCAAGTAATCTTCGTTATCATTAAATGCTTAAAGCCCTTATCAATAAACCTTCACAGTCATGTTCTTGGTCCTGTTTTTATCATCTGTATTCTAAATCCATTCTTTTTTTTCATTTTCTTTTTCATTTTCTGGGTTTGCTATCGATTCTCATTTTATAATTTTCATTGCACCATCAAATCAGTCCCACTGTCCGGAACTGTCTATTGCGTATGAAGTAGATGAGAAAAAAATACACGACAACAAACATTCTAAACCATGAAATACAGTTACAAACATATCTCCAGCTCCCTATCAGCTAGGACGCACATCATCTTTGGGTTTTCTTTATGTGTGCGATTGATTTTCCTTTCTTTCTTTCTTTCCTTTCTGGGGGGACCAGGGTATTGGCTGGGTGTGTATGGGAGGGGGGGGGGGGGGGGGGGGGGGGGGGCGAAAGGGTGATGTGGCAATGTTTATTCTGCCCAGCAAAGTGTCTTGACTCCACCCCCACCCCCCCCTCTCCCCACCCCTCCCTTGATACCACATTTTGCTAGACTGGGACCCTGCCAAGTTTGTCCTTGGAGAGAAAGCAAGACCTCTCCAAACTGGAGTACTGCAACCATCTCATCCTACGAAACCCCAAAACACGCCTTAACTTAACACTCACAACCCCCCCCCCCCCCCCCCCCCCCCCCCCACCTCTCTCCTTTCCTCCTCACCGCCCCCCCCCCCCCCCCCCTCCCTTTCCTCCTCATCCCTCTATAACCTTCAACTCCCAGCCCTCAATAAAAAAAAAAAGCAGCTAAAGTTGACTTCCTGCCAGGAGAAACAAAACATATGTATTACAACCCACTGCAAAAAAATTGCAGTCTTCTCATGCAGTTCATGAACATTAGAACGCTCTGCTGCACCCTCTTGGCTCACGCCTACCCTGTACTGAGTACATTTCCGCAGTTACCAATGTAAACACAGGCAGTTCAAAACACGTCGTTCTTCTGAGAGTGCTGAAGCCTGACAGCATGAAATGGAACTTCATGCACTGGCTCAGCTTTTTTTCTTTTTTTCAACTGACTCGCTCGATGAATAATTCAGTGCCATAAACAATAAGTTAGACCTTTCTTTTTTCTCTCTCTCTCTCTCTCTCTCTCTCTCTCTCTCTCTCTCTCTCTCTTCTTTTATACTGCTGTTTCCAAACAAGTAACTGCCCTCCTTTTAAAAAATCTTCTTTTGAGCCAATCATCGTCACCTACGCTCTGAACAGTATAGCTCTCTCTCTCTCTCTCTCTCTCTCCTCTCTCTCTCTCTCTCTCTCTCTCTCTCTCTCTCTCTCTCTCTCCTCTCTCTCCTTCTCTCTCTCTCCTCTCCTCTCGCGTCGCGAGAGAGAGATAGAGAGAGAGAGAGAGAGAGAGAGAGAGATAGAGAGAGAGAGAGAGAGAGAGAGAGAGAGAGAGAGAGAGAGAGAGAGAGAGAGAGGATCCTCCCTAACGTCTCAACCATCACTCACCAGCTGTATTTTAAGGTGTGTCGTTTACTGCATTAGTAAAATAAATAAGTAATTTTTTTTAAAAAGTAAACGAAAGGAAGACGTGAATTTCATTTCAGTACCAGAGCTCAAACGCAGCTGAAGACTCAAGGAATCGAAGTGGTCAAATTACCTTCAGAAGGGGTCACATGTACACGGTCTTGACAAGGAAGAAGAGGAAGAAGCTAGGAAGACAGACAGATGAGGGTAAACACATACTGATGGGAATGAATAGACATAGAAAGAGATGGATGAGTAGGAAGAGGATACGAAGGAGAAGAAGACACGACTATGGTGTCCACCCTTCTTCCACGCAGACCATGTTCCACTGCAAAGAAATGCGCTATCCTGACTTAAGTTTATGGTATACACAATACATAGTAATACAGCGAATGATAATACAATTTCATACCGTGAAAGATGTTTATTACAGTAATTTGATTGTACTAGTTGCACTTATTGTTTTATTTCTCGGCTAAACAGATAGAAGAGAAATAAGGGGGAAAGAAAGCAAGAAAGAGAAGCACAGAGAGAGAGAGAGAGAGAGAGAGAGAGAGAGAGAGAGAGAGAGAGAGAGAGAGAGAGAGAGAGAGAGAGACGACGAAGAAAGAAAGAAAGAAAACTAGAAATAACTAAAGAGAATCTGAAATAAAATCAATTTAAAAAAAAAAACTTGGAAAGAAGGAAACGAGAATAAAAAGGAAAGAAGAAAGGAACTCAGAAAGAAGAAAGAAACCTAAAGGAACAATGTCAACGAAGACAGAAGGAAGGAAGAAAACAGGTATAAAAACAACTGAACCAGAAAATGGTTCCAAAGATCAGCATCACAATTACAACTGTGACATTTCCGAATGGAATCGATTCAGGTAACCACAAATCTTTGGGGGGGGGGGGGGGGGGGGGGGGGGGGGGGGGGGGAAAAATCCCTGTAATATGATGAGATTTTATATAAAAAACAAACAAACCAACAAACATGAACAAGATATGGAAAGAAAGAAAAAAGAAATACTTTAAAGAATATTTTCCATGATTCCTGTCTACAGCACTGTACGACAGGCTCAAGGAGAGTGCTTTTGTGGGAAAACAGCACGTCACCGTTCTGATTTCAAAACAGATAGCCTCCAAACCCTGGTCTTTAAGGGGTTAATAATTACATTCTGATACCCCCTTCTCAGTCCTATCCCCCCCCCCCCCCCCCCCTCAACTCTCACTCTCATCCCCCTCCGACACCCCCAATTTCCCATCATTTTTATTGTTTTCGTTAAATCCTCACCAAATCTTTGTTATGATGAAGGAGAAAATGCTGGCCTGCACTTCTTTGCACCCACAATTTGTCTGTTCAGCGTGTCTTCGTTGATTAATCAGTTTGAGACTGCATCTTTTAGGAAATCCGTGTGAAAGTTGTTCTGCCAGTTGCTAGCTGCTGTCAGCACTGATGGGACTGACAACGTTTGGGTCAGTCAATACTAGGCTGACCAGTCTGATAGCTGATCTCCCCTTTTTGATCTCCCTTGTATCCTGGTGGATGTATCCTCAAGCACTGGCTCGGATGTCTCCGTTTATAGTGATTACTCTGTACTTATGGTTTCTTTTTTTTTTTTTTTTTTTTTTTTTCTTTGGCGCGGCTTATTTCCTTACAGTATGTTCTCGTTTCGCTTTCGCTTTCCCTGTACCCTTAGCCGGTGAGGGAAGATGTGTGTGTGTGTGTGTGTGGAGGGGGGTGGGGAGGGGGGGGGGGGGCGTTAAATTTTGCTTGTGCGTTTTTGGTGATCTTCTTCTTCTTCTTCTTCTTCTTTGCGTACACCTTGGTCTACACGGTCAGTCCGGCCCTTTGAGATGAATAGTGCCATTTTCTCCAGCTCTTGTGGACTACCGTAGAGATTCGTCATCACAGCTATCTCTGTTGGCCACACCTCTCTCTCTCCTTGGCAGTTCATGTAGCGGGCATTTTTTTGGAGCACGTGCTCCGCTGTCTGTTCTTCCTCCCACAAGGACAGACTGGAGAAGGCACCACCATAAGCTTTCCGCACAAGAGACTGTGAAGTCTGTTGTGCCCGGTGCGGAGCCTCACCAGGACACTTTGGAGCTCTCTGGACAAGAGATGATAATCATTCTTGGGTGTCCTGGGCCTTGTGAGTGTCCGGATGCTGCTTCGCATCTTTGGTGATAAGAATACCACAGAATTACAAGTGATATTTTAAGAGAGGACCGATACAATCAGACGGGCTCCGCTGACAAGACTCTCTCAGGGGACGAAAGTCAGCCCCGGACAGGTGATACAACTAGTTCTGTTTTGAACACACCTTGCGCTGGTCCCCATAAGCTGCTAGTGCAAAACTAAATGGCTACGTTCTATGATCACTTTCAATCTTATTTTCTCTCTCTAACTCTTTCTTCCACAAACACATTGTTTTCCAATACACATTTGGCGAGTCATTGTTGGATGAAGGAAAAATTGGATGTTTTCTATTCCTCATTGCTTATTTGTTCAGTATGCCTATCGTGTCTTTCATCAATCCATCCATCCATTCAACGCTACATCCATCTATTCTATCTACATATATGGATGACATACTTCCTTACTGCTATGGATGGATGATCTCTCTCTCTCTCTCTCTCTCTCTCTCTCTCTCTCTCTCTCTCTCTCTCTCACACACACACACACAACACACACACACACACACACACACATATATATATATGTATATATCTATATCTATCTATCTATCTATTTATATATATATATATATAGAGAGAGAGAGAGAGAGAGAGAGAGAGAGAGAGAGAGAGAGAGAGAGAG
>JADBJO010001833.1:368165-372031 GCA_016801955.1 Conus betulinus
CCTTTGCCACATGAGAGGCAAAACATCCCGTCCACTGAGTAAACCCCAAAAGATAATCCGACATGGAGCATAATGGTGTATGCCAGATTCCACCCGCCCAAGAGACCCAAACTGTGTGATAATAATGTACGAGGCAAATTGAAAATGAACACAGCTTGCTGTGCTTGCCAGCCGATTCTTACACACAACTAAGTGAACAGGGCATAACACAGTTCCACCTGCCTTTGGTCTCCAAGAGTGGGACAAGAACAACGTAAGGATTTGATAAGGAAGGAACTGAGGAGGGAGGAGAGGGCAGGCAGTGAGGAACAGGCGTGGGGGTTGGGTGGGGGTAAGGGGAAAGCACAGGAGCTAAGCAGACAGAGGAGGGGAAGATAATGGTCAGTAACGCGAAGTAAAATCCAGCGCGCGAGCACGAGAGAACACACCACACACACACACCACACACACACACACACACACACACACACACACACACGCACACAACACACACACACACACACACACACACACACTTACATACACATTTGAGCATACACAAATATATGGGGTGAGCTAAGTCAAGTAGAACATTGTGAGAACGATATAACTGGGTGAGAGAGAGAGAGAACATGACGGAGAGGAGAGGGATGGAGAACTGGGAAGGGGGAGGACAAGAGAGAGAGAGAGAGAGGTAGAGAGGAAAGGAGAGAGGAAGAGAGAGGAGAGGAGGAGAAGAGGGAGAAAGAGAGAGAGGAGAGCCGACAGACAGACAGAGAGGACAGACAGACAGACCAGGGAGAGAGGTAGAGAGAGAGAGAGACAGAGACAGAGACAACAGAGAGAGACAGAGACCATGAGAGAGAGAGAGAGAGAGAGAGAGAGAGGAGAGCTACGCGATTACATGAGCACAGTACAGATTAAGAAAAAGATTATTGATTCGTGCGTTACACTATAGGTTAGTCGTGTGATACAAGGGAGAGTACTGGCTGAGCGTGGCCCAGAGTTTGAGTGAAATTTTTAACACTGTTCACGCGATTTGAATATAAAACAGGCGTTGGCCTGTATCGGTGCGCACTCTGAGAATGAAAACAGATGATTTAGATGGAAGAAGAGGCGGACTGTGCCCCATGATAAAGGCAGAGGCCTAACACATACAGAAGTATGTGAATTGTAGTTGAATGACCGGTACTCAAGCCGTAAGTATCTAATTTTATATTGTGAGAATCTAGATGATTCTCCATTTTGTTTTCAACGGTTATTGTCGGAACCGAAACTATGTTTGAAAAAATTGAAGAGTTCAAAATGTTAAGTGTAACATGACTGCTAACTGGCTGGCAGTGTTTTGAACTCGTGTTTATCGGTTTGTTATAGCTGGGCCGACTCCCGTGCGGTAGAGGAGACTGGAGATCGGGCACTAAGGTGGATGGCTGGGGGCTGCGCGCGCGTCCCGGGCCAAGCTCCGATCCGCGGGAAGATCCAGGTTGGGCAAGAGTTTGTCGCCGACCAGTAGTTGTGATGTGTATGGGATCCCCGCACAGAGGAAGCCAGTTCCGGACACCACAGAGTGTGTGTGGACACTTGCAGTGAGTAAACCTGCAAAATCAGTATCGTGTGCAGAAAAGAGTGCTTGTTTTGGTTGCACCAGCTGAAAGACAAGTAATGAAAATATATATACGCTTGATTGATGCCAGAGTAAAAAAAAAAACCCCATGGGATTTTAAAAGATTAAGGAGGGGATGAACCAAAATTGACCTTTGTTTGCGCCTTATGTGTATGGAGTGGATGCAGTTGGTGCGGAGGAAAGACGTCAGGTTCGTGTGTGTATGTGCGTGCATGCAGGATATCGTACGTCTGACAGTGGTGACCCCGACTTGGAACTTTGTTTTTGTTTCTTACCCCTCCCTTGGTTGTGATGTTCCCCACCCCATTTTGAATTGGGAAAAAAAAATGATTGATTGCTTTTTAAGGTATTACTGAATGTTGTGTGGGAACAGTTGATTATTACATACAATTACCTTTTCTATTTGGATACATCTCCCCCCCCCACCCCCCCCCCCCCCCAACTAATTTTTTGATATTGTAAAAATGTCCATTTAAACCCCTTCTTGTACTTATTATTAATTGCATAAATTGCATTCCTTTCATTATTTTGAATCAGTTCTTTTATTGTATCCATGTCCTGATTTTTTATTTCAAATTTTGAAATAATTTTGTTTTGTAACCCTCCTTTATTTTTATTGCAACTTTGATTTATACCAACCGTTTGGTTTGTTGTTGTTGTTGTTTTTTTGTTTTTTTTGCTGGAGTGGCAAAATAATTTGTGTTTCTTCCCCAACCCCACTTAAGACTTAGTGTTCACTTTTCATTGTACCCCCCCCCCCCCCCCCCTTCAAAAAGTGTCCCTATGTAACTTTGTGTGTGTGTGTTTTTTTTTTCCTATTCTAGTATTTGTGCTAGTCCCGTCTCCGATTATACGGGTGGGCTGTGCCAGTAGGGTAGTCCAGAGGGCTTTTTCTAATTTCTAGTCTTACTTTTTCTTACTGTCTTGGTGATTTCCACTCTGTCTACTTTTGCTGTTTCTGACTTCATTCTCTCTCTATTTCGTCTTTATCAATAGGCTATCTAGTTTGAAAATTTTCTCATTCTCATTTCTTAGGTAGGGTTTCTGATAGTGATTGTGTATATTATCCCCTTTTTAGGTGTTTGTCTTTTCATTGTTTTAATTAATGTTGTTTTAAGATTTTTTTTTTGTGTGTATGTGAAAGGATTGTTGAGTGAGTGCCTCTTTTTCTATTTCTACCTCTGTTTTTGTTAGGGCATTGTTGTTCCATAGGCTGGTGAGCTCCACCTTCTCTTGCGGGTAGCAAGGGGGCATGGCGATGGGAGACGCTTAGCCTTACATAGTTCTTTTTTTCGTTTCACAACCTTTTTCTTTCCTATTATTTGAATTCGATTTTTCTCCTTCCCCTGGCCACTGATTTGATCCAAAAGGGTCATTTTGGAGGGCTGTCCAAATAAACAATTTTTTTTTCTTGGAAATTCTTCTTGGTTTTGCTGTTGAAAACATTTGTTTTCTTATTAGTGTGTTAGGAGTGATTGGATTTTGGTGTGAGTGGAAGGAAATTTTACACTGAAACTTTAAATTCATTTTTCTTTTCTTTTTCAAATTTAAAGTAAATTTTCATTGTTCTTTTTTGTCATAAAATTTCATTTTTTTTTACTATCTTAGAAAAAATTTTCATTCAAAATGTCGGCCTTTGAGACCTACCTGTCTCAGGGTAAGACGTTAGGCCTTGATGGGCCGGAGTTGATTCAATATGTCAAACAGTGTGAGGATCGCGCTGAGCGCGCAAAAGAAAGGGAAGAAAAAGATAAAGAAGACAGAGAGAGAAAGAAAGAGAAGAAGAAAAGGATAAAGAAAGGAAGAAAAGGATAAAGAAAGGGAAGAGAAAAGGGATAGGGAAAGACAGAGAGAGAAGGAGAGGGGAGCAGCATGAGAAAGATTTAAAAGCCATGGAGTTAGAGTTAGAAAGTAAGAAGCTTCAGCTTGAAATGGAGAAATTAAAAGCTTTGGTGTTACAGACAATGGTTCTGCGCAGGGTTCTGGTGATGCGAAACCTATTTCTGGTCGTTCTCCTTATATCCCCAAGATGCCTGTCTTTGATGAAAAACAAAGATGAGATTGATGCATTTTTGTTTAGATTTGAGAGTCATGCTACTTCTTGCGAGTGGCCCAAAGATAAGTGGGTATTGTATATTGCGTCTCTTTTCAAGGGCAGTGCGTTGACGCTGTATCATTCTTTGGCAGCGAAGGATACTTTAACATGGGATGAACTTAAGGATGAATTACTTAAGCGTTACCGGTGTACCGCCGAAGGATTTCG
>JADBJO010001834.1:0-10000 GCA_016801955.1 Conus betulinus
CTGGTCTGAGATCTCCCACATCCACTGAAAGTCAGAGGGCAAGTGTGAGAACTCGTCAAGCCAATCAATACATATCACTACATAATATATAGATCAAGATATCAATACACAGGAACTTCAATCATCCAATATCAGCATATCATATTACAGATCTTGATATCACTCACAGATCTCGCCTGCGCCGTCCACAGTGTCTCACACATACAGTCAATGCACTCGGTTCCACAGCACTCTTGAAGCCACAGTCTACAGCACTAAAATAAGACGAAGAAGGATAACCAAGGTCCCCACACGGTAAACACAGCCGTTCACAAACACAAGCATGAAGAAAAAGAAACAGTCTCTCACACAACAAGCACAATAAATCACGTCGAACTATCAGAAGAAGAACCGCAGATTCACAGGACACAGTAATCCATAGCAGAAGAACCGCAGATTCACAAAGCACAGCAATCCTTAGAAGAAGAACCGCAGATTCATAAAGCACAGCAATCCATAGAAGAAGAACCGCAGATTCACAAAGCACAGTAATCCATAGAAGAAGAACCGCAGATTCATAAAGCACAGTAATCCACTGAAGAAGATCGCGCAGATTCACAAGGCACAACAATCAATATTGAATCCCCGGAGAACACTTTTTTTCAGCAAAGTCCCATAGAACACAATAAACTTCGATTCGACGTGTAGTTGATCTAAAACAAAAATTAATTAACTTCTCCGTGTATTGATATTACAATGTTCACATCAATAAACTCAGCCCACCGACACACATGAGGTGGTACAATTAGCGCACATAAATTTTCTTGCAGGAGTTTTAAGTCTTTCTCGGCGGGACACAGCCTTCACAACAATTTTACAAATAAATTTCCTGGTACATATTTCACTGGTACCGTCATCAGAAGTATCGCACATACACATTGAACATCGACGCACTACTGACTGAGAGGAGTAGCCAGCCTTAACAAAGACAGTTTGGTTCAACTGAATTCTCATTAACTTTGTATATTTCACTCTTGTATACACAAGTATAGTGGTGTGCGAAATTGCACTGAACTTGTGTCAGTTATTTGTTACTCATACTTCATGTCATGTTTGGACTTATTTCTAAGTCTGTCACTCGGAGAACAAGCACTTTTAAGCGTATAAACCTAGAACAAATCACTCCCCGAGCCATTCTTAATTTTTTTAACAGTCCGGAGAAAAATAAACATTTCTTTCGATGAATAGTACCGGAAACTTGCTCCTTCCACCGCTAGTAAGAGAGCGGGTGAAGGTAATATTCTGATCTGCAAGCTACTCTATAATTCTGATGGAGTAAACATTCAGAGTGCTTCCCCTTGAGGACCATACCTGCCACCCCAACTCGTCACAGAGAATTGCTGAAATCTTGAAGAAGTAGAATATCCTCAGGTGGGTGGTCTCCCGGCAGCCTGAGGCTGAAGCCGATCGCAAAGGGCCATATCAAGGCTGTCATCGCGTTAAAGTCAACCCACAAGTCATTCATTCAAACAACCCTTTAAAAAACACACCTTCTAAAAACACAACCGAAATTTTAAAAACATCTTCCTACCGTAAAATCTCAGATGCATACATCACATCATGTCGAACATCTCTGAACAAGGTTTCATGGAGTCTGCTGTAAAATGTTTATGTCTCACGTCATGCAAATCCCAACACTCTAAAAGAATATGTTTCATTGTGAGTGGTACATGACATGGAATGCACCACGAAGCTTCTTTACTTTTTAAAGGGTATGAATGAGTTAATAAACGAATGGCCAGTGTGCAGCCAACATAAAAGCTATTTCTTCTTTGCGACCACCAGGAGTAGATGAACAAAAGAACGATCAAAACACAACATGACATAACAAAAACAAAAATTAAGCAAAACCGAAGAAGACAAAGGACTCCGAACGAAACCAGCCTTCTTGTAGCTGCCATAATGCGCTTTTGTTCTGAAAGTTGTTCTTAGTTTTGGTGATTAAACCTGTTCTCCTCGATCTGTCAGCAATGTTGTCAAATAAACCTGTTCTCCGTAATCTCTCAATACAGTTGTTGAATAGACCTGTTCTCCTCGATCTCTCAGCACAGTTGTTGAATAAATCTGTTCTCCGTAATCTCTCAATACAATTGGTAAATGAATCTGTTCTCCTTCATCTCTCAATACAGTTGTTGAATAAACCTGTCCTCCTTCATCTCTCAATACAGTTGTTGAATAAATCTGTTCTCCTTCATCTCTCAATACAGTTGTTGAATAAATCTGTTCTCCTTCATCTCTCAATACAGTGTTGTTGAATACATCTGTCCTCGGCAATCTCTCATACAGTTGATGAATTAATCTGTTTCTCCTTCATCTCTCAATGCAGTTGTTGAATAAATCTGTTCTCGGCAATCTCTCAGCACAGTTGTGAATAAATCTGTTCTCCTCAATCTCTCAATAGAGTTGTTGAATAAATCTGTTCTCCTTTCATCTCTCAATACAGTTGTGAATAAACTTGTTCTCCTCAATCTCTCAATACAGTTGTTGAATAAATCTGTTCTCCTTCATCTCTCAATACAGTTTACCTCCCCTGGACTCAATTCCTGATGTAGGTGTCGACAGAAACCTCAGCCTAACAAAACCTCGCCATAACAAACTTTCTCGAACACAATCATCCACAGCGGCTTCTCTGGCCCTCCTCAATCATGTCCAATTTACCTCCGCCTCTCTTCCGACGGGTCCCGTCTCTCCAACATCCGGGTTTGAGGTACGAACGTCGCAAGGAGGTTGGGACACAGTTCTCTCCCTCTTTCCCGTGGGGGTAGGCCCTCTAAGAGCCAGACGGAGAATAGGATGCTGAAGAGTGGTACTCCAAGGATACGCCCCTGCCATTCTCCTCCTCTCACTTTCCTTCCCCTTCATCTGAACTCTTCTAAGATGGAACTTGTAGGGGAGGGGGAGGGGGGGGGGGGGGGTCAGACTCTGTATGCGGTATGACGTAAAGGTTATTACGTATGTCTTTCAGTTTGGTCATGGAATGTCCCTAATTATGACGCAGTACGAAAGATACCTAAGACTCCAGTTCACCAGAACTCTTTTATGTTTGCGATTTTGCCTCCAGTTTCCATCAAATGAGAGAAAGCGTGGTGGTTTGATTTAGGGCTGCTCGTTAGATAAGAGAGTCTGCCTCATGGGTTGTTGTCTACATCACCGTGATTTGTTTGTTTATTTGTTGTTTGTTTGTTTGGAGGTTACTGCTGGGTGTTTGTGGTGTGAACACTCTGTTGCAGCATCGCGCTCCAGACAGGGGTCAAAGGTGAATTTCTCTGTGCTGTTGTTTTTTTTACGCCTATGGCCAAAAAAAAAAAAAAAAAAAAAAAAAAAAATGACGTGTTGGCGGTTTTTGTTTGAGCCAGGGGTAGAGACAATAATTGCGTGAAAGGTCTGTGTCTTCTAACACTTCGAATTTCTTTGTCACTGTCTTGGCGCCTAGTGCAAGGAGCGTGATTCTTTTTTTTTTATAAATACGCTGTCATGTAAAGGTGTAGGTTTCCTGATGCATGTTTTAACATTAGATTTTTTTTTTGTTGTGTTTTTTTTTTTGCTAATTTAAAAAAGAAACATTTGAGTGTGGTCAATGATAATATCTAACAGTACGTTTCTAATGTGTGCTGAAGGTTTTCTCTGGTGCAGTTAAATTTTGAACGTGAATAAATCTGGATGCTAATAATTCAAGTCATCTGAAAGTATCGGATCTGAAACATTCCACAAGAAACGATGGAGCTCGTTTGCACACGCGCCGTATTATAATAATTCATTCCACCTATCCCCTTCCCCACCACGAGATAATTATATGAGCATGCATTGTGCATCCACAGGCACACACACAACACACACACCACACCAACACACACACACACACACACACACACACGTACGCTTGACGTAAACAACGACAACAGGCTTTGCTCCTTTCAGAAAGAAGGGAACAACGAAAAACAAAAAAGCAGCTCTCAGAAGAATGAAAATACAACGAAAAACATTTCAAAAGGAAACAAACAGGAACACACAAAATAATAAAGACATAAATACACCAACGAAAAAAAAATGGGAAAGACAAGAAAGGGAGAAAAACGACAAAGACATTGAGAGGAAAAAAGAAAAAGATCAACACAGTAAAGCTCCTGACTCTGTCTGAAAATAGAGAAAGGCACCAGGAAAAATTATACATGAACGCAGGCGAGATGCGGGATGAGTGAATGTGGACAAATAATTATGAAGCTGATTGTGTGCATGTGTGTGGGAGGAGGGGGGGGGGGGGGCTGTGGGCTCTTTGTGTGTGTGTGTGTGTGTGTGTGTGTGTGTGTGTGTGTGTGTGTGTACGTTGTGATATTACCTCTGTCTTAGGGGCCGTGTACTTTTGCATAGTTTGATTATGAAACATATATTATGTTTTTTTTTTTGTTTGTTTGTTTGTTTTCGTGTTAAGGTTACAGAAATGAAGCGGAGACTGCTTCGAATTGTGGGACGTAGTTTTCGGAAGGCCTCATGTTAGTTTGTTATAGGCATCAACCCAGAACGTTTCAACACTATTCAAAAATATGGACCATATCAATGTCGTAGGTTCCCTTACTGCCTCCATCACTCCTTCTCACACACTCATATGTGTTTCCACGACTGCTCAAGGCTTCTTGTTTCTTTAATGATCTGCATCTTTTTTTTCTCTCTGTTTTATCTGTCTCTTATCGGTTGCTTGTTGTTGTTTGTTGTTGTCGTCGTCGTGTTGTTTCGTTGGTTTATTTTTTTATTTGCAGTACGTGCCGCGTACGTTCAGTTTATGAAGTGGTCTTTGTTTTTCATCTGACAGATTTCTTTAATGAAAATGGTCTATATGATATTTGCTGGGGTAAACATCCGCCGAACGGAGCGCTACTCACTTATCTGTGTTGTGAGGCGTTTTTCCCCACTTCGTCAAGAATTACAAAAATATATATGATTTAAGTTTATATACCATTTTTATATCGGACAAAAATCACAAAAAAACGTCACTAATTTTGTGTTTTTACTTCTTTCTGATTCATGTTGATATTAAGAAAAACGTTTGACACGATCATTCTTGAATTCATTTAGGATGAGAGGCGATCGTCACTACCTTGTGCATGTTTCCTTTCAATTGATTTTTTTTACAAAGAAAAAAATCACAACAAAATTTCTGTCTTGTTTGCATGTGCAATATATGTGGATTTTTTTTACCTTTCGACAAATTCGTACGTTTTTACGGCAAATGTTAATAAACGAACAAACGCTCCTTATCAATTTGTGTAGCTTGTTCTCTTTGATAAAAAAGATACTGAATTCTAAATGTGTGTGTGTGTGTGTGTGGTGTGTGTGTGTGTGTTCAGGCTTTTGCCTTGAACGGAAAATAACAAATATCAATCCGTCTTGTACTACAGGTTTGAGGGGTATCATTACTCTTTTCCATGAATATCTAAGCTCTGGTTAGGTTATGTCAGCAGTGATTCAACAGTGTTCACTAATCTGCTTCGGACACATCATAAACCAGAAGCTCATCAGAAGGAGAGCGCAAACCCCTGTCAAGGTTGAACTGATCCTGGACCCGCCATTTGATCCACATCGGCACAACAAATCCGCGCCAAAATGTAACGGGTTCGTCCATGGGCAACATTCCATCTGTCCACCAAGTGAACCAAATCGGTCGCCTACATTTTTTGTCTTCAGAGTTGGTGCTTGCAGGCAGCCCACACAAACTAACCAACCACCCCACAGACGCAGATTCAAAGGTAATCTCCTATGCGGGGGAAATCATCGCTGACAAAAACCAACAGGCACGCTCTCAGAGCCAAAGTAAATGGCTTGTCACAAAAAAAAAAACTGGAAAAAGCAACAGGAGACTACATTACAGTAAGAACAAAAACAAGGAGAACATTAACAAGAAAGAAAAACTGACAAACAAAGAGCAAAACAAGCAAACAAACAGAGCAAGTTTCCGTTTGGATGTGACTAAACTATCGGACACAGTTCAAGAATTTAAAGACAGGACTACTTATGTTCTAAAAACTGAGGAAGAGGTAGTGGTAGTGGGTGGGGGTGTGATGGGAGGGGAGCCGAGTATTTACATCTCATGAACCAGGTGGGGATGTTTTGCTTTGTTTCCTTTTGTTTTTGTTTGTTTGCAATATATCTGTAATTACAGCAGTTGTCTATAGTCAACATTTGTGGACGTGACAGTCGGCAAAAAAAGGGGACGCCACTCACTTGATGTAGTAATCCTTGTCGTTCTTGTCCAGTCCCGTTTCCCAGCCATAGGGGAGACCACTGGAGCCAGTCCAATTTTCTCGGGGAGGTAACCACGATGTTGTCTGGGCCTTGTGACTGCAAAAACACGAACAAACCAAAGCACAGGAGAGTTAGTCAAAATCGTCAAGGAACGACACGGGATTTGTAGCTTAGGTTTACTTGTACCCTCTTTCTAGCAGGCTTCGTTCGAACAGTATAAAGACCGTATGACCAGTCAAATGATAGTATGGAAGCTCTGAGACAAGATCGTACGTCCGTCCATCTGTCTGTCTGCTGTCTATATGTCTGTCTGCCTGCCTGCCTCTGTCTGTCTGCCTGTCTGTCTGTCTATCTGTCTGTCTGTCTGTCTCTGTCTCTCTCTCTCTCTCTCTCTCTCTCTCTCTCTCTCTCTCTCTCTCTCTCTCTCTCCTCTCCTCTCCTCTCCTCTCCTGTCCTCTCCTCTCCTGTCCTCTCCTCTCCCAAGCAAGATAAAGAGGAAATCACATGGAACAATCCTTCTTTGCTTTCTGCCCCCTTAATGTCATCACTTCAATGACGTCTTGACCTTCGATAACCGGGGAGAAGCACAACAAACCACGCGACAGGCCAACAACACGTTATTGTGAGCCCCAATACAGCAGAGGAAATCGGGGGGGGCGGGGGGGGGGGGTGGGGGGGGGGGTAGTCAACGGGCGGGGAGTGGGGTGGGGGGGGCAGGGGTGGAGGGGGGGGGGGGGGGGTGCCCCAGCGATCTGCAAACGAACTCAAGTCTTCCGATGGAAAAGAATGTGCTCAATGGGCTGCGCTGGCTTCCTTCGGTTTTTTTTTTTTTTTCCTAAGCAAATACATCCTTTACGGTCTCTTTTTTTTGTTGTTCTTGTCCAGAGCTGACTCAATGAACAGAAACCTCCGAGTTCGCTTGGAAAGCTTCCCAAGTCACAGATTCTGACCCTGTACTGGGGACAGACTGTGAGTTGATGCCTGCATCCGGTGCATACCATGCAAACCCCGCGCGCGAATATGTGTGTCTTATTTCTCTCTCTCTCTCTCTCTCTCTCTCCTCTCTCTCTCTCTCTCTCTCTCTCTCTCTCTCTGCGTACATGTGTGCGTCCGCGCGCGTATACGCTTGTGTTAGAACCTGTGCGTACCTGAGTGCATGACAACAAAAAGTTACCGTCCGTCTCGAATTACATCTGTTCATGTGTGTGTGTGTGTGTGTGTGTGTGTGTGTGTGTGTGTGTGTGTGTGTGTGTGTGTGTGTGTGTGTGCGTGCGTGCGTGCGTGTGTGCGTGCGTACGTGTGTGCGTGCGTGTGTGAGAGAAAAAACTATACACGCAACTCGCGCGCATGTTTGACTCTCTCTCTCTCTCTCTCTCTCTCTCTCTCTCTCTCTCTCTCTCTCTCTCTCTCTCCTCTGTCCCTCTCTCTCTCTCTCTCTCTTCTGCGTCATGTTCCTCCACTTCTCTCCTCTCTATGTGTGTGTGAATGTGTGTGTATGCGTGCGTGCGCGCGTGCGTGCGTGCGTGGTGCGTGTGTGCGTGAGTGTGCGTGCGTGCGTGAGTGCGTGAGTGCGTGCGTGCGTGTGTGTGTGTGTGTGTGTGTGTGTGTGTGTAAACAGAGTGTAGGGAGGGGTACGTGGATGCGTGCAAACAAATAATCATGTGCCATACATTGATAAGCATCTTGCGTGTCTCCAAGTCCAGTGAGAGAGATGGAAGTGATACGTACTAAAGATAGTAACGATGAGGATGTGTTTCTCTGTAAACACACTTTGGCCAACTAATAGGTTTGCTGGGGCTGTCTGTGGTCTCACGGCGGCGGCTCAACACTCACGCGTTGTGCAACCCCGCAAACTCCGACTGTCTGTGCACAGTATTCTGGGTCTGAGAAATACAGAGAGGGACAGACAGACAGAGAGAAACGGAGAGAGGAGAGGAGAGCATGCCAGACAGACAGACAGGTAGATATGAAGAGAGAGAGAGAGACAGAGACAGAGAAGAAGAAGAGGGGGGGGGGAAGGAGGGAAAGAGGAAGAGAGACAGACAGACAGACAGACAGACAAACAGACAGACATAGAGAAATACACGACAGATACCCAGATACACACACATGCAGAGTCACAAACTAAGAGGGGAAGGGAGAGTCGTGGCAAGACAGTCAGAGACATAAAGAGATGTGGGGGAGGGGGGGGGGTATGAAAAAGACAGGCACAAACAGTGGGGGGGGGGGATGGGGGGGGGGGGGGGAGTAATGGGGGTGTCGGGGGAGGGGGTGGGGACGGTAAAAGAAAATCGCATAAGCAAACCATTCAAACAGCGGCTATTCCATTTACTAGCAACAAGACCTTGCGAACGACATCAGGGAAGAGAGTGACTCAGACTGTGTTCTTGTTGCTAGCAGGCCTTGTTAGTCGGCCCAGACATGTCAGATCGTGTCAACATACACACACGCAGTCCAGCCAGCTCCCACGTTTCGTGACGATCGATCCCTAATAGCAGGAGTGAATGCAGAAGAAACGACGCTCAGGTTGGCGTTTGATCATCTGCAGAAAGCCTTCATCAAATGCGGGGAGGATCCTTAGTCTAAAGTTTCTTTTCCCAGCACAAATCACCCACTTTATAAGCAAATCAAGCTACATCCATGACATCCTCTCCACAGTCACCAATCAAAGCAAAATGCCCAGATCCAGCAGGCAGGGTCTTCATGATGGCTATTACCAACTTTCGGGCGGGTGCAAATGAACCCTGGGTTACTTACTAGCCACCGTGGTGCGGTGGTTAGCGTCGCGGATTCGCAGATGTGAGGTCGTGGGTTCGATTCCCATCAAAGCCGTTTCTTTGTGTGATTTTTCTGCCCCAACCGGCCCCAACCGACACCTGCGTTTGCTGTGGGCTCAGATGAGAAGACTGGAACACAGTCGAGTTTCAGCCGCTTGATAGCTGCTTCTCTCAAAGCCCAACACCGCAGGTGTCTCTTTCTCTCAGGCCTAGTTCAACGCCAGGATATATTATGACAGCAAGTGTAGAGTACCGCAATATCATGCCGTCTCAGGTCAGAATGGAACTCAATAACATCATCTTCATCCTCCTCTTCCTGTTCGAGCAGAATTTTTTTTTTTAAGTGTCAAATTCAGCGTCCCATCATGCCCCGCTCCCGTGGTGACCCAAGTTTCAGTTGCCTCCCATGTCTCTGTCCTTGGTGGAGGATGCCGGCATCGGCACCATCATGGGGACTGTCGTTGGAGGGACGTGGTAGTGCCCTCTGAATAGGGACGTGGTAGTGCCCTCTGAATAGGGGACGTGGTAGTGCCCTCTGAATAGGGACGTGGTAGTGCCCTCTGAATAGGGACGTGGTAGTGCCCTCTGAATAGGGACGTGGTAGTGCCCTCTGAATAGGGACGTGGTAGTGCCCTCTGAATAGGGACGTGGTAGTGCCCTCTGAATAGGGGCGTGGTAGTGCCCTCTGAATAGGGACGTGGTAGTGCCCTCTGAATAGGGACGTGGTAGTGCCCTCTGAATAGGGACGTGGTAGTGCCCTCTGAATAGGGACGTGGTAGTGCCCTCTGAATAGGGACGTGGTAGTGCCCTCTGAATAGGGGCGTGGTAGTGCCCTCTGAATAGGGGACGTGGTAGTGCCCTCTGAATAGGGGACGTGGCCCTCTGAATAGGACGTGGTAGTGCCTCTGAATAGGGACGTGGTAGTGCCCTCTGAATAGGGACGTGGT
>JADBJO010001834.1:15000-18654 GCA_016801955.1 Conus betulinus
ACACACACACACACACACACACACACACACACACACACACACGCAAGTTCTCAAACATCGAGGGAAAGGCTACTTTTTCTGAATGTAAAATCCAAAGATTCGTAATCCAATACCGAATGTACGAAGCAAGCTGCACATTTTCGGCAACCTTACTTAAGCTCACATAGAGACAGAGAGACCGACAGACAGACAGACAGACAGAGGGACATAGACAGAGAGAGAGACAGAGACAAGAGACAGACACAGAGACAGAGGCAGGCAAACAGACAGACTCACAGACAGAGAATTAGAGAGAGAGAGAGAGAGGGTGGAGAGGGAGATCAAGGATTGGTTCATATTTGCGTTAAAATACGAAAGAAAACAAACGCTGTTATTTTCGTATATAAGATGATCCTGTTGCTTAGAGAAAACCCGATCCGCCCTTGTGCCCTTCATCTTGCCTCCAAGCGGCAGGAACGAGTGCTGGTCTTTAACAGACAAACATAGCGACACGTGAGCGGAGACCTTGATGTACACAAATCGCCACAACGTGCCCAGAAAGAGCGGCAAAGCCGTAAAACGACACTTACAATAAACATGCAAACAGATGAGATAGGGATGAAAAACAAAGACAGAATTTATACAAAACGAAATTTCCGAATCAAATTCTTCTCGATGCAAGCCTTCTCTTGGCCTAAAATCTTCATCAGAGGGTGATGGAGATTAATATTTTTTTTTCAATCAATCAACCAACACTCTCTGCTGCACACCTGAACACTCATTGCCCACACATACAAGTCTAAAATTCGCACAGAATGAAGGCTACAGACCTCCCCAATACAAAACAAACAGCGAAGCACTGCCCTAGCATCATACATCTAATTTTTTAATAACGAATCTGTATTTGACAGTCAAATAGAACAGAAAACAGATTTGGATGTAGCCGTATCGGCAGACTCTGAGCGGGTCGACAGGCAGCTCAGAATGCCCAGTCACCGTGGCGTAGTGGTCAGCATCGCGGCTAGCGGCTGGGTAATACTGGCTTCCAGGCCCCCCAGAGACATTCATTTCTGGGATTTTTGTGACCCGGCCAGCTCCAACCTAACCTTGAGCATGCAGTGGGTTCCAATGGGACGTCTGGAACCACCAGGTGTAATCCTCCTTAGTGATGTGTCTTTACAGCGTGTTGTTCTACATGTTTCTGACCAGCTCTGCGGATGTCTTTCTATAGGGCCTGCCTGCCGGTCTGGACATTATGACAGTGAGTGCAGAGTCTGCTCTATCTTGTGTGGTCGCAGATCAGAATGGAACTGCTCAGCATCAACTTGGTCAACGTCATCTCCCTTGGCCGGCATTTCAAAAAGTATTACATTCTGTGGTCCTTCATTCCGGACTCTAATGATGAACTCAGTTTTGATTTTTTTTCTCCTCATCCATGTCCTTGATGAACTTGGCCAAGTTCACAGGGACTGTGGGACAGGTGTGGTGGAATCCTCCGGGGGAGAATGCTCACACACTCTAATGTTGGAACTTAGCAATTATTGTTTGCAGCCGGACTTGCTTAATGGTATACTGCGTATGTTCGAACAGAATCAGCAACACTGAACACCGAGGCGATTTGGCAGCAGTACAGGATCTCCTCTAGCGGGCAGCCTCACAACAACAAACAACTTGATATTGACAGGTCCCCGTTGATTGTCGGTGCTGGGGCTGCTACATGACGAGCCTGTTTGTGGCTGTGGATAGATCGGTCAAAATGAGAGGTTGAGGTTGGGAGGGAACGGTAGGTGTGGCAGACACAAAAGTAAAAAACAGGTTTTCAATATTGATCCGACACTGACCGGTCTGGGTGTTTTTCCCTACCCGTTCTATTCTGTACTAACGCAGCTCTTTTTTCCGTTAAACATTACATTGAATTAGTTACACTCAAAACGTTCTTAAGTATCGACATAAATACAAATACATATTACTAAATCCACCGTAGTGTTTGATTAAAGTAACCCGTCCTCAGTTAAGATGTCCTTTCTAACCGCACTGATGTTTTTCACCTTAGAACACAGCAGTCCGTCAAATGGTATGGCCGATTAGCTTTTGTGTCAAATCAGTTTGCAGAGCATTGTTAACATCTACTGTACTAAACCTGTCTTTAATCTTAATCGATAAAAAAAAGAAATAAGATCTCTTATACAGTGATAGGGAAATTAGCAAAATTGTAGTTTAGAGGCTCTATGATGATTTCCAAACCATCGTGCGGAAATTTTGTCAAAGTTGAAAGTGTTTTTTTTTTGTTAGAAAACGTTCTCAATGTTCTGAAGATATCAGACACATACAAATCAGTGTATAACTTTAAAAAAAAAGGGGGGGGGGGGGGTGGAAACTATCCTATCATTTGACGGCAGGAAGCCGTGTTTGAGACGACTTCTCAATCCATTTTAGTCGCTACGACATGTGAGGACCAGACCCAGGACCACACACGTTATCTGAAGTGTTTTTTGAATAGGGGTGGTGGGGTTGTGGGTAGAGGGGGTGGTGGAGGGATTGAACTTAGGATTATCAGATATATTTTTATTCCTTTTAGGAAGGGCGAAGCTGTATGAAATATCATTCTCTTGTGAAAAAAATGTATGAATGTATTTATCGATTTGCTTTTATCCCTGCTGCGTACCTAGGTAGGCCGTACCATTTTTTTCGCCCGGCAGAAAGAAACAAACTGTGTTTGTTTGTTTGTAGATTTATTTGCTTGTTTGTTTGTATTAAAAGAAACGATCCTGCGACGAGCTTAACGCCATTTCGTTAATATTCGCGGAATATGCGGTGAATAGAATTGGGAGAGGTACGAGAGAAAATGGAAATGAGTTTTCTGTGTTCACACAACCTGGATGCACTGTCACGACAGAAATGTTCCAACAGAACAGTCACTGTAGCTCTCCAACAGGTCAGTGCCGACAGTTCTTCCTCCTAATCGTCAAGTAGCTAACAAAAGTCGATGCAAACAAGGTAAGCGTTACCTTTAACATTCGCCGTACGTCACCCGAGATGTTGCGCGCCGAATGTCGTGTGTGTCAAGGGACCCATGTTTTTTGTGGAGAAATAAAAGCCTAGCTGTGCGCGGCAGGTCTCCACTGACCCATGCTTGTCGCGTAGGCATAAAGCCTTGCTGGACGTTGTGGGTCTCCAGAGACCCAGACTTTCTCCGTAGGACTGAAGCTTTGCCGTACATCATGGGTCTCCATGGACCCATACTATTTTTCTGCAGGAATAAAGTCTTGCCGTGGTTTAAGTGTTTTGTTTTGTTTCTCTTCTGTTCTGTTCTGTTTCTTATTCCTTTATTCGTTCATAAAAATCTGATTTCTGGCACGCATGCCGGTCCATTTTTTATAAACAAAGTCATCACATTTTATGGAGATAGCTTGGAAAACGGACTCAGAGATCCAAATGAAAATTCAGCTGTGGGTCATTTGATACCTAGGTCTCGTAGCGAGGTCTAAGGGTTAGAGGTCACAACAGCAATCTTTTTGTAATGTTGTTGAGCCATTTTTTTTTTTCATGCACCTAAGTTTGTAACATCCTCTGGTTGAAAAGAAGGACGGTCAGAAATGTTCTCCTATCCTGGCAACTGCGCACTTAAGCTGTTTACAGACATGAAATCCTGTAACTGAACGTGTGTCCGTTTCC
>JADBJO010001834.1:32251-37251 GCA_016801955.1 Conus betulinus
ATAAGTTCAGTTAACACACACATAACGCTTTATCCACTGACCTCGGCATCCCCATCCTCTCACCTGTGTGTGTGTGTGTGTGTGTGTGTGTATGTATGTGAGTGTGTGTGTGTGTGTGTGTGTGTGTGTGTGTGTGTGTGTGTGTGTGTGTGTGTGTGTGTAAGTGCGTGCGTATGTTGGTGCATGCGCGCGCGCGCGTGTGTGTGTGTGTGTGTGTGTGTGTGTGTGTGTGTGTGTGTGTGTGTGTGTGCGTCACGGTGTGTGTATATACTCAGTGCGCGCGCGCGCGCGCGCGCGCGCGCGTGTGTGTGTGTGTGTGTGTGTGTGTGTGTGTGTGTGTGTGTGTGTGTGTGTGTGTGTGTTCAGTGTGTGTGTGCGTGTATGTGTGTGTGTGTGTTTCGTGTGCGCGTGCGCAGGCACGCATGCGTGTGTGTGTACCTATGTATATGTGCCTCTGTGTGTGTGTGTGTGCGTGCATGTGTATGTATATGTGTGCGAGTGTATGTGTGTGTGCGAACGCATGCGCGCGCGCGCGCGCGCGCGTGTGTGTGTGTGCGTGCGTGCGTGCGTGCGCGCACGCGCACGTGTGTATGTCATAAAAAAAAAACTTCAAACAAAACAGTCACATTTTCCTTAATCACCAACAGTTCTAGATTACTTCAACCGCATTCAACAGTTCGTGATGTCCACCGTCTAAAGAAAATCCACCTTGGTGTTCCAACATCACTTAAAACTTTGAGGTGCACAGCAATTAAAAAAAAAGAGAAAAGAAATATATATGCATATCACTGAATGCCTCCAACACTCTTTGTCTCCTCCCGCGACAAAACATTCCCCCACCACAAGGCCCGCAACTTTTCTCTGGGGACCAATCCATGCACTACATCATCACACGCGGGGCCCAACACAAAATGACCCAGACCAATGGGGGCGCGACCAACTCTTCACAAATACGTTGTCCTCCTCCCCCGCCCCAAGTTCGTTCATCAGTCTCTGCACCTCCGTCCACTCAACGCTGACCAGTCAACCCACCCATCGACCCACCGACCGACGCACATCATAAATCCCCTCCCCACATCCCGTCCACCTCTCCGAGGATAGGAGTCGATCTCTCCCACTAGCAAGATTGGTGGACTGTTCGGGAGGGGAGTTGGGAGTAAGGGAAATGATGCTCGATGGAGGAGGAGGAGGAGGCGAGGAGGAGAGGGAGGAGGTGGTGGCGGGGGGAGGGGGGGGGGGGGGAGACACAATGGAGGGGTGGGGGGGGGGGGGGGGGGGGGGGGGGGGGGGGGGGGGGGGGGGGGGGGGGGGGGGGGGGGGGGGGGGGGGAGGAGAGAGAAAGAGGAACGAGGCGGAAGGAGGCTGGAGCTCCGAAGCAGTGATTTGGCGCGCAAGGAGACACAATTTCATTACCGGTAAGCCAATCAAGGGGTCCTACAGTGTCCGGTCCGCGCCACCGATACTATGCAAGTCGCCGCCTCGCTCTGGGTGGGTGGAAGGGAGGGGAGGGGGGGTCTATGGGCGCGTGCGTGCATGTGCGTGTTTGAGTCTGTTCGTGCGTGCGTGTGTGTGAGAGAGAGAGTGAGACAGGGAAAGAGAGAGAGTGCGTGTGAGTGTGTGTCAGTGCGCGCGCGCAAGCGTGCGCGTGAGTGTAGTGAATGGCACGCGAGCCATGCAGGCTGGCGGAGGCGGCTTTACGGCGATGCTGGTGTCGTTTCTGTCAGTGGTTGTAGCTGTCTGCGTTATGTTGTGTCAGGAGAGTGGGGGGTGGGGGTGAGGCAGAGGTGTGGCGGGGAGGTGATGGGAGGAGCGGGGTGTGAGGAGAGCTGAGAGGGATAGGAGGGGGGGGGGGGGGGGGGAGAAAGTATTGGAGCCTGTTGGTCAAAGTAAACAAAAGTAGGGAGAAGTCTGTCCACTTTTCCCCCTGGTTTCTGAGCCCTCTCTCAGTGATGTAATGAGGAGATTCAGCGTCTCTCTCTCTCTCTCTCTCTCTCTGGAGTAGCTTCCCTTGCTTGGCTGCCCGGAAGACGGCTTTCTGACAACAAAGCAAAAATTTTGCTAAATTCAGACGGTAAGTTGTTCGATATGCCCGTGCACGGTCTGCCGTCTCCTTCAGAGATTCTCTTCAACACCGTAATGCAGGAAATGTTGTCTTTGTTCGAAATGGGAGTGCAGACAGAACCACCCACCGCAGCTGTGCTCAGACTGAAATCAGCAAGCCAACCTTCTCAATCAACTCACACGGTGCCACTGTTGTGTACCGAAGAAGGGGCAAGAAGAACAGTCGAGGCACACAGAAATTCAATGAGTCGAGAACAAAAAGTTAAGTTCATCTTCATCCTCTCCCCTCCCCCCCTCCTCCCCCACCGTTTCGCTCTTTCTCCCAAACCCTCTGAGTTTATTTTACGGAGGTGAAAACACAACAGCGCTAGAGACACGATACTCTCGGAAACGACACGAAGTTCTGTACTGGGGATATAAAAACAGACTGGAACCCCAAAGCCAGTATTTGACACGAGCCCACAGACAGTAGTACCAGTGCTGCCTGGTTCTGAAAATGAAGAGATGGGCGAACGTGTAGACGAGCCTGAGGAAGATTCAGACGATGAATGTTGTGGCGTTCCAGCACGATGCAATCAACGCACACAGAATGTGATATACAGACTCAGCAGACAGAAGACAACGTCACTCATAGCACAGACAGTCCGACATTGCAGGAAGATCATGGACATGAAATTGGCCAGCAAATTAGGATATGTTTAAGAAAGAAAAAAAATGTGCAAGAGCCATAGATCACACTCTTGGGAGTTTCTGTGAGTACGAAGAAGATTGTTTGCGTTTCAGTGCTGGTGAGGGAACAAATCCTTGTCTGCATACACCCGTTGAAATTGTATTTAAAACACGAAAAAGAAGAAAGAAAGAAAACTGGCTGCAAACTCACTTATACAGACTGATATATATCTTAGGTTAGGTTAAACGCTTCATTACCGCAATGTGGCTTCCATGTTGTGAGGAATTTCATTTATTCATGTAATGGTTATGACTTATTCAGTCGATTTTTCTTTCCACCCCTTCCACTACTTCCAACTATGAATGGGCCACATGCTTAAAGCATAATGAATTATTTGAGTCTTGAGTCTCGAAGACAGAGACCGTCGCCCCTGCAGCAGGTCTCGCTGATCGTTCACGTTTACCCAGCTTGAAGGGTGTTACCCAGCCTGAAGGGTGAGCACCTTCGCGAAGGCTTCAACCCGCTAGATGGTTTGCACCTTGTTGGCTATGGGTCAAAGTAAACACTTGAAGCATTGGATCCTATCTTGTGGAGAGGTCTGGGCTGTGGGTACAATGGGTGGTTTGGGGGAATCGAATGTGAGTTAAATTAGATGTTTCGCACTGACCACACGGTACTCAACCCTTTGTCGTGCATGTGAATGGATGCATTAGTGATTCCATGGACTGAACCAAAATAATTCGGAGACTCATTGGTTAGATTTTCACTGTTGATGTGAGACCTTGTGGTGTGTGTGTGTGGTGTGTGTATGTGACCAGCGATTCCATTTGCTGAACCAGTGGAGCTCGGTTCTTCTTTGTTCGAGGAACGGTTATAAGACGCTCAGAAGACCAGAAAAAGAATGACTCCATCTTGCTGAGGACTCAGGAAACTACAGCGAGGTAAAGACAAGGCCAAAAACTTCACGTGAAGCGGAGGTTTCCTGTAGCCTCGGAGCCGACGACGGTAGAGAATTGTCTCCTGGGTGGGGACGTAAGACAGTGGAGGTTTGCTGTAGCCTCGGAGCCGACGACGGTAGAGAACTGTCTCCTGTGTGGGAACAGTAGACAGAAAGACGCGTCAGCCTGCTGGGGCCTAGGCCGGGAGCTGCCAGCCATCGGCGGGGTGTCTGCAGCAACAGAAGACCCGTGGAAGAGCCGACAGGAGCTCTTGCCGTGGAGAGGGCGAATTGCAGCGGAGTCCGGGAGACTCGATCCGAGAGTGCAACTAGAACTAAGCTGCCAGTGTCCCCTACCTGGCATTTGGCCAGTCGAGCGGACACAACAGTGTGGCAGCTTCATGGAGGCCAATGTTACCGTAGTGCTAGTGACTGGTAAGAGACCCGAACTGTTTACCAAGGGAAATAGCCGGCAAGTTGTGAATGCTTACTTCTTCCTTGTGTTTGTACGTGTGTAATCAGAATATTGGAAAGTAGCCTTTTCAGCTTAATTAAGAGTAACCGAGAAAAAAAGGGATTGCAATCATTGGATTATCTGTATGCTTATTACATTTTGTATGATATAGATAAATGTGTTGCGTAGTGAAGAGTGGGGGCTCCGAGTCAACTGAAATAAAATTTAATTTGTCTTTTAATGTGATTTATTTCACTTTTCTGAGGGCCGATGGGAGTGACAGAGTGCGTGTGCCTATGTGAAAGCACAATTTGTTTGTTGGGATATAACCGCTTCTGACTATACCCCCAAGCGTCCCTGTATACGACAGTCATATGTAAATGTGGAGGGGAAAAAAGTCGAAGGTCCGTCACAGCCACTGAACATCACCGAAGTGACTCGGCAGCAGTGCAGCGTCTTCTCGTGTGAGATGCCCTATTGACGACTTGACTTGGACTTTCCCTGTGGATTGCCGGTGCTGGGGGCTGGCTGCCACGAGAACAGCCAGGATGTGGCTGTGGAAGAAGAGATGGAAGGAAGGGGGGGGGGGGGGGATAGTGCCACTGGAGGGGGACAAAACATGAGAGAAGGAATGAAAACCCTGCCAGCAAGGACTGGATGGTCCGTGTAAGTGTCCATCGCCAACACATGACAACCCCAACAGTGATAACGTCGATCCTTCTAGCAGGGAATCCATTGTCCGTCTCAGTGTAGTTCCGCCATATAGTAATTTCAACTGCTATAGCGACGATCGTTCCAGCAAGGATTGTATTCTCTGTCTTAATGTCTTTACCACCATATGGTGATGTGAACACCTATACACAACCACCTTATGATGA
>JADBJO010001834.1:50561-60561 GCA_016801955.1 Conus betulinus
TGTGACAACAGCGATCAGATCAGAATCCAGACTGGAAAGGGTGAAAGTGTTCATTTTGTTCTCCATGAACTGAAATACGTCTTGTGTTCATGTTTTTCAGGGAGTTGGATAGAACTAACGGTAAGAATACAGGCGAAATTGTCTGGATATGTACGAATCAGTCGATTTTAAAAGGAGATTCATTTGGCAGTAATCGAACGCAAGGGGGCAGAGCTAGTTTCAATGCACAAATTGTATCATGAAAATAAGAATCTCAATATCGTAAAGCAGAGCCAGGTTGATTGGAAATACAACTGTCTTCAGGACCCTTGGACTTCTTATTGTTTAACTGTAGTATGGGTATTCCTACTTCACGAGCAGCAAGAGGAAAAATACGGAGTGAGTTGTTCAATCCAAGTTTTTATTTGCAAAACCAGAGTAAGCAAAAGGTGCATGAATATTCGCTGGATTCTCTTATAGACAATGATGCCAAAGAATTTGCATGGAAACTAAGCGTTTCAACTGTTTTTAAATGGCTATTCCCGCTTTGTCATCAATAGTTATCGAAAAACTTTAATTTAGCGATTTATATGCTAGACACTTCATCTGAGCCACACAAACCCAAAACCACATCCCACAAACGTCACATTCTTATTTTGACCATCTACTGTTTCTGTCCCTATTGCAAAACTTTAACATCGTTCTTTATGTTTCATACGGCAATTTATTTTCTTCCAATGCAGTTGACTTTAATCAGGAAAAACGAAGTCAGAGAGAGAGAGAGAGAGAGAGAGAGAGAGAGAGAGAGAGAGAGAGAGAGCACTTATTTTATAACGGTAAACGTATTGGCTTAGCCTATTTGTCACACTTGCCGTTACTATTCTGCGAAGCTAGTACTAGAGAGAGAGAGAGAGAGAGAGAGAGAGAGAGACAGAGAGAGACAGACAGAGAGAGAGAGACAGACAGACAGACAGACACAGTCAGAGAGACAGAGACAGACCTTCAGAGAGACAGAGATAGAGATTCTCGTGATCGCCAAGCGAGCAGTAAACACGAATGCGATGAGTCTTTAAACCCCAGGATCAACAGAGCGTAATGAGACCCAACGCTGACCTCAAGGACACTATAGGCAGCTATGTCTGAAGTCTTCGATGGCTTCGTCAAGCCCCCATCCCCATCCCCAGTCCCTCCCACCCTCTGCTGCAGAGGTCACAAGATGGGACATTCTGATAGCTAACAACGGACCACCGCACAGTTCAACAGCAGAGATCCAAATCCTGGCCGGTTTATTTTGGAGTCGCGATTATTTCTTCTTCCGGCTTCCGGTTCATAATTTCATAAACTTTCGTTTAATTCATTTTCGCCGTTTGGGTGTATCATTTGTTTTTTTTTTCTTTAGTCTTGTTATTATTCTTTTTGTGTTGTTTTGGCGTTGTGGATGTTTTGTTGGGAGAAGGAAGGAAGATGTTTGGGGTGATTATAGACGGGACTTCTTCTCTTATCGAAGACAATTCCTGTTTGTTTTCTTTCCTAGGGGAGGGAGAAGGGGAGGGGGGGGGGGGGGGGGGGGCGTTGGTTGTGGTTTTTTCTCCCCTTTCAGTATTTTTTCCTCCCACTCTTCGATAACTTTGACTCTCCCAGTGCCTAGCTTCATTCATTATATCGTTCTGTTGCGGTCCCCCACTCTCTCTCTCACACACACACACACACACGCGCGCGCGCGCGCGCACACACACGCACGTACACACACACACACACTCAGTGGCTCACTCACAAACACTCACTCTCTCTCTCTCTCTCTCTTACACACACACACACACACACACACACACGTGCGCACACACACACACACACACACACACGTGCGCACGCACACACACACAATTACACAACACACATACGTACACACACACACACACACACACACACACAAAAGGAGGCAGTCAATAGCAGGTGGTCATGAGGCAACCCACCGCAGGAGACACTGCACTGCTGCTGACTCAGCCAGCCTGGATCAAGCGGCCAGCAGATGTCCACAAGCAGCTGGAGGTTGATGGACACAGGAACGCCATGGTCTGTGTCTCCTCATCAGTTAGCGAAGTATATCGAAGGTGTGTGTGTGTGTGTGTGTGTGTGTGTGTGTGTGTGTGTGTGTGTGTGTGTGTGTGTGTGTGTGTGGTGTGTGTGTGTGTGTGTGTGTGTGTGTGTGTGTGTGTGTGTGTGTGTGTGTGTGGTGTGGTGTGGGGGGGGGTGTGCATGTGTGTGGTGCATGGTTGTCTGCCTATGTGTGTGTGTGTGTGTCTGTGTATGTGTCTGCGTGTGTGTGAGAGAGAAAGAGAGAGAGGGAATGGTGTGTGTGAGAGTGAGTTTGTGTGTCCAAGGAATATGGGATGGGTACAGAATACCATCTCTCTCTCTCTCTCTCTCTCTTCACACACACACACACACACACACACACACACACACACACACACACACACACACACACAGGAGTTGTATACTGTGTGTAACATTTATAGCCATGAACAAGTACCATCTTACACATATCAGTTACAAACAATCAAGTACCTTTTAACATTTACTTCATCATAAATTAAGAAGACAATTTTTTTTTCAAACCACAGAGTCTGTCACAGTTTTCTTCCCCTCTTCCTTCCTTTTTCAAACAGCTACATCACAAATAATACCAAGGCCACACGCGCGCAGGCGCACACACACACACACACACACACACACACACACACACACACACACACACAGACAGAATCACAACATTGATAATAATGCTAAGCCACAAAAATTTGAATTTTGCACACACACACACACACACACACACACACACACACACACACACACACACACACACACATATCAAAACTGTACATATTTGACTTGAAAAAAATTAGTCATTCTTTAATCAAGACATCTCAGCTGTAAACCAGGCAAGAAAACAGAGAAGGGAACTATGCAAGTCTTCATGTCCCCGACTACAGAACCTTTTAACAGACACTGCCAAACCTTCCTATTGTTCCAAGACTGGGACTACTGTTATAGTGCACATGAAACCAGGAAAGGCAGACCAAGTTCTGTTCTGGTCAAACGAACTGATATAAACAGACAAGAATCTAATCCAGCCCTACCGTAACATAGATGTCATCTTGGAAAAGAATGGAAAGAAAAGGCAGATTTTTCTCAAACAACTATAGATTTGGTTCTGGTTGGTTTTGGATTTTGTTTTGTGCTAACCTGCAAAAAAAAAAAAAAAGGAAAAAAAAAAAGGAAAGTACAAAGAAATCAGACTCTGGCAAACAAAGTAAAATGCCTTAAGTTTTGGTGATGACACCATCTTCAAATGATGTCTGTATTTAGCACACACACACACACACACACACACACACACACACACACACACACACACACACCACCTGCAGCAAAACTCAAAAGCGTTGCATGCATGAAACAGTTGAACATCCCCAATAAATAAATAAATCTGACGACTGTTCTGTTTCGCACGTTCAATGCAAGGGCACTTTCTGTCAGACATGTATTGCATTTGGAATGGAAAAAGCAGAGGCATATACTGACATGTTCTGAATAAATAGAACAAACAACTATCTAAACCAAATCAGTTTTAAAGTATTACTCAAAGGGTGTAGCCCTTTCTTAGTTTTGAACTTCATTTCCATTTCTCATGACATGAGTCCTTAACCATTATCTGTCATGCAGTGTTGAGGGTATAACGAATGGCACAAACGACTATTGTTGACAAGACCTCTACAGGTAGGCAGAATAATGAGAGTTGAAGCACATTCATTTTTCTCCATGACCATGACCAAAATCGCACAACAGCAGCCGGATTCTAGTATACTGGATGCCAGCAGAGGCAGCTACTCCACCAGTTGGCACCAGTCTTTCTGCAGGCTCAGCTGTACAGTTGTTTCCTTTTGGCTGTGGGAGTCGAAAGATGACCAGAATGGAACCAACCAACCACTCCGCTGACACATCTGTGCAAAATGAGCTTCAGCCACCACCAAACTACAGCATCTGGTCATCCCACCCACATCCCACTGATATATTTTATGTCGGAAATTTTTTAAGCCAGATCTTTCCAAGAGTGTTCCTGATGCAAACAAAAAAAAAAACATAATCTTTCCACTGTTTCTGTAGCACAACAGGGCTATCTGTCACTCTATGGTGGCATGGAAAAATGGGTACAGGAGGCAAGGGGGGGGGGGGGGGGAGGGAGGAGGTTATACCTTTATACCTAATTTTACCATACTTCCTGGGTCATCCATGACCCAATGACTCAATAAAAACATCATATCTTATGAACAGACAGAGCTATGCTCCCAAAATCTTAGGACTTTGTCACTGATCTTAATACCCGTTGGTCACAGAAATTTCATGTATGGGCACAATCAATTATCAGCGTAATTAGTCGCGGTTCCCCCGGGACCTATACATTTTAATGGGTCGCACATGACCCAAGCCAACGGATGAAGAATAAGTTGCTGAACCGCTCTTTATCAGGTGTGGTCTTCCAAGACTCACGTGATCTGAATAGGGATAAGCAGTAGGAAAAGTCTCTACAAAATGTGTGGTCTTGGGCGACCTGCACGACTGGGTTTGTGTAGTCAAAAACGTCATCTGGTAAAGGTTAAGAAAGGTCATATAATTACCAAGTTCTTTATTCTATTAAAATAAAACAGGGTGGAAAGGGGAATTCATACTTCATGACAATAAAAATGCACTTTTCTTTTGAAATTAATGTGTTCATGAAGCAAACAGTAGTAATGTCAAATTTTCACAACTACTGACGCCATCCAAGCATCTGACGCAGCCTTCAAAACATCAAATCATGATGACTATCCACCTTAGTGCCACAATCTGCTCTAAGCAGGGAAAATAGTAAAAGTGGCAGTTGTTTCTGGTCATTAGCCATACACCGCCCTTGTGCTCTCACATCATACTCTCTCTTCATCTCACCGACAACACAGGAGAGCAGATAAGGTGAAATCATAAGCACTTCCAATTAAATGTGAACTAGGGAAATATGCGGTTCTTCAACCAAGGTATTGTTCAACAACCCCCCCCCCCCCCCCCCCCCCCCCCCTCCCCCCAACTCTTAAGATAAATTAAAAAAAAAAAAAAAAAAAAAAAAAAAAGGAAATGAGAGTGAAAGAGGAAATACTTTTTATAACTACAACCCAGCCGACTAGGCAGAACCTTTACCAGGCTGCAAGACTCATACAGGTAAATTGTCACAACTTGAGCTGGTCAAATTACTCTAAGAGAATGCAAACCACTTTATCCTTACACTTTTTTTTTTTTCTTAGATGTAAACCATGTCTGTTCCTTTGTGATTTCCAGTTACAAAACTAAAAATACCTTCAAACTACCAACAATTCAAAAGTTGAAGCTGTGACAATAAAACAAACAACAAAACAGTGTAAACAAAGCAGGTCAAGATTTAAAAAAAAAAAAAAATCTTTAAAAAAACGTGAAAGAACATGCCAGAACCAGAAGTCTGATTCCACATAAAATAAAGTACATAATAGGAAACCATGACAACCAATGACACAGCCAACAAGGACAAAGTAGTAAATGGCCAAGAAAGACAAATTATGACACAGTCAACAAGGACAAAGTAGAAAACTGCCAACAAAGACAAACTCTAACACAGCCAACAAGGACCAAGTAGAAAATAGCAACAAAGACAAACTATAACACAAATCAACAAGAACAAAGTAGAAACAGCCAACAAAGACAAACAGTAACACAGCCAACAAGGACAAAGTAGAAAACGGCCAACAAAGACAAACTATAACATAATCAACAAGGACAAAGTAGAAAACAGCCAACAAAGACAAACTGTAGCAAACCAACAAGGACAAAGTAGAAAACAGCCAACAAAGACAAGCTGTAACACAGCCAACAAGGACCAAGTAGAAAACAGCCAACGGCGACAAACTATAACACAGCCAACAAGGAACAAGTAGAAAATGGCCAACAAAGACAAACTATGACACAGCCAACAAGGACCAAGTAGAAAACGGCCAACAAAGACAAACTATAAAACAGCCAACAAGGACCAAGTAAAAACAGCCAACAAAGACAAACTATGACACAGCCAACAAGGACAAAGTGGCGAACAGCCTACAAACTATAACTATAACACAACAACAAGGACAAAGTACAAAACAGCCAACAAAGACAAACTGAGAACAGCCAACAAAGTATAACACAGCCAACAAGGACAAAGTAGAGAACAGCCAACCACAAAAAAATCAGCCAACATAACTATAGCACAGCCAACAAGAGAACATTCAATAAAGTATAGCACACAGCCAACAATGACAAAGTAAAAACAAACCCAACAGCACAACATAGCCAGCAAAGGAAAAGTGTAACACACATCAACATGGACAAATTAGAACAAAGCCAACAAGGACAAAGTAGAACAAAGACTACAACGACAAAGTACGACAGGCAACAGCCAACGAAGAACACAGACAAGGAAGATGCATACCATAACCAGGAAGGACAAAGCAGAACAATGACAACAAGGACAAAGTAGTAGAACACAGGCAACAACAAAGTAGAACAGAGGCAACAAGGACAAAGTAGAACACATGCAAGTAGAACAGGACAAAGTAGAACACAGGCAACGAGGACAAAGACGAGGACACAGGAACACAGGCAACGAGGACAAAGTAGAACACAGGCAACGAGGACAAAGTAGAACACAGGCAACGAGGACAAAGTAGAACACAGGCAACGAGGACAAAGTAGAACACAGGCAACGAGGACAAAGTCGAACACAGGCTATGAGGACAAAGTAGAACACAGGCAACGAGGACAAAGTCGAACACAGGCAGCACAAGACAAAGTAGAACAGAGGCAGTGAGGAGGACAAAGTAAAGAACACAGGACAATGAGGACAAAACAGGCTATGAGATAAAAGAACACAGACAATGAGGACAAAGTCGAACACAAGCACAGACAAAGTAGAACACAGACAACGAGGACAAAGTAGAACACAGACAATGAGGACAAAGTAGAACACAGAGCACAGACAATAAAACACAGACGAGGACAAAGTAGAACACAGACAATGAGGACAAGTAGAACACAGGCAACGAGGACAAAGCAGAACACAGGCAACGAGGACAAAGTAGAACACAGACAATGAGGACAATGAGGACAAAGAGAACACTGACAATGAGGAGGACAAAGGAGATTACAGGCAACGAGGACAAAGGAGAACACAGGCAACAAAGACAAAGTAGAACACACAGGCAACAAGGACAAAGTAGAACACAGGCAACGAGGACAAAGTAGAACACAGGCAATGAGGACAAAGTAGAACACAGGCAATGAGGACAAAGTAGAACACAGGCACCAAAGGCAGAGTGTGACTACTGTCAACGCTGGGACTTTCAAACTGCAGTGAAGAGTGAAGACATGGTGCCAAAGCCAGGACAGACACTCAAGAAAGGCTGATGGAAGAAGTCATACCGCAGCCACTGCTCCCCCTTCACACAGCACCCGAAACAAGACGCCAATGGTCTGCCAATCTGTCAATGCACTAAGTGACACAGTCATGTCCATGTGTCCCCCATCTCCATGAAACTGTGAGTATGCCAGCCTTTCATTATACCTCCCCCTCTTCCCCACCTCCACCCCCCACCCACCCTCCCCACTCCCCTCTGAACATGTTAGTATTCCAGAAACGTACACATCGTATCTCGCCCTCCCTCCTCTCTTTCCCAGGAGGGTTGGTGCCCAGAAATTGATGCCTCACAAAAATAATAATAACAACAGTAGTCATGATTATTTAGGGCGCTTAATCTCACATCTAAACCCTAAGCTCTTACAAATACATAATCGATGAAACCAATAAGATGGTGACTATTGCAATAAGTACCATGCATCCTGCCTCCTGCCAAACACTGAAGTCTTACAAAATCCCCCCCACGCCCCACCCACTGCCTGCCACACACTGAAGTCTGACTACATTCCTCCCCAACCCCAACCCCTTTCCCCATGCTAAAAAAAAGAATTCCTTACAAAATGTCCCTTTAGGCCGCTTCACTTCCCACACCTGTTGCATGAACTTGTCTGTATGTTAGAAGAAATCCATCACAATACTGCTCAGCCTCTCTTCCTCCTCCCCTCCCTCCCCCCCCACTCATACCACACTCCTTCCTCCACTGTGCCCCCCCCCCCCCCCCCACACACACACACACACACACACACACTCACTCTCCTCCCTCCTGCCACCCCTCTATTCCTTCCAGATTTAGCTCTTACAAGGTGATAATCTCTCTCTCTCTCTGATCTCTCTCTCTCTCTCTCTCTCTCTCTCTCTCTCTCACACACACACACACACACACACACACACATATATATATATATATATATATATATATATATATATATATATATATATATACATATATATATATATATATATATATATATATATATATATATATATATATATATTCATAAAAGGAACAATGACTGAACTATTGCCATGATCAAACTAGACCATGTCAAGTGTGCCAGCCTTTTTCTTTTCACACCAAGTTAAAAACAAATTTGGAAAACAAAAAAAAGAAAAGGGGGAAAAATGTCAAATATGTGAATGTCACAAAACATTCATTTGGGCCAACAACAGCGCAGAACAGACAGCTAGTGGCCGTTCCACTGATCAAGCACACCACTGAGTCTCTCAGACAGCAACTACACACCTAAAACTTCACTATTTTCAACAGAAGCAAGAATTAGCATACCGATTTCCTAAGAACAAAGAAAAAAAAGAAAAGCGGCCATGACAACTTGTAGCCCGAGAATCAGGCATGAAGGAAGACTGGAGTGCAGCTGATACGGGCCGGAGATCAACAAACGCTGAAGGATAACAGCCAGCATGAACCATGCCTGGGAGAAACAGACACTTGCTGTGTTGCTCAGGAAAGCTGCGCAACTCTCTGGAAGACACATCCATGAAATGAATGAAACTGGACTGCATGGTTCCAGTCCTCCCATTGGAGCCTATGCCATGCTCAACTGTGGGAAGGGCTGGCCAAGAACCAACAAATCCCCTACAGACACTTGATGTGTTGCTCAGGAAACCTGAGCAACTCTCTAGAAGACACATCCATAGAGTGAATGAAACTGGATTGTGCGGTCCCATCTTCTTCCCATTGGAATGCATGGTACGTTCAGCGGTGGACAGGGGCTGGCCATAAGCCAACAAATCCTGTAATAAATAACTGATAAGACTCTCACCACTGAATTCCCAGTCTGCTTATCACTACACCAGGATGGCTGGTTCACGGAACATTCTGCGACACAGAACAAAAAACAAAATAAAAAAACTGGAATAAGCACAGATCTAGCATGACTTGTCTTGAACTCCTTCTTTTGAGGAGCCAAGGAAAGGGGGGATGGAGAGATGGAGGGTTGAGAGAGACGGGTAGTAGCTATAGGTGGCACTGTGTTGTCACCATTCCTATGTCATCCAGAAACTTTATGTCATTTACAACACAACTACATTGCAACAAAATGACCACAAGTTCAAAATTTTATCTATTTTGTATTCTGGCACAGAAAACACAAACCATTTGTAAGAACACAGGTCCAATCAATAAATAAAAAAATGCAACACAACATTTACAAAAAAAAATACACAGACCTGACCAAACTCACTCAACTGATTACAATTTTCAATATAAAAAAAATCCAGACCTTCACGACCACCATCTTGGAAATACTGACCTTTCTTCTTTTTTTTTCCATCAACTTCACACACAAAAAAATAGAATAAAACAGAAAACATACATCCACTGTTCAGCATGCATCAAATATTTACTTGCAGAAATTAAATAGCAAATAATTGAATATATCCAACTGAAGGCATCCAGCAATGCAAACAAACGGTGCACCATGCTGAGAACAGCCATGAAACAATGTTCCTGCGACATGTTGAGGAGGCTATAAGGCATAAGCTTGTGAC
>JADBJO010001834.1:65561-85561 GCA_016801955.1 Conus betulinus
AGGCATTCATCAGTCAAAGAAACAAAGAAAGACAGTAGGCATTTATCAAAGAAAGAAAGAAAGACAGCAGGAATTCATCAAACAAAGACAGCAGGTGTTCATCAGTCAAACAAAGACAGCAGGCATTCCCTCAGCCAAAGAAAGAAAGACAGCAGGCATTCATCAGTCGAAGACAGCAGGCATTCATCAATCAATCAAACAAAGACAGCAGCATTCATTAATGAAACAAAAGACAGCAGGCATTCATCAGTCAAACAAAGACAGCAGGCGTTCATTAGTGACCAAAGACAGCAGGCATTCATCAGTCAACAAAGGCAGCAAGCATTCATTAGTCAAACAAACAAAGACAGCAGGCATTCATTAGTGAAACAAACAAAGACAGCTGGCATTCATCAGTCAATCAGAGACAGAAGGCATTCATTAGTGAAACAAACAAAGACAGCAGGCATTCATCAGTCAAACAAACAAAGACAGCAGGCATTCATTAGTGAAAACAAAGACAGCAGGCATTCATCAGTCAATCAAACAAAGACAGCAGGCATTCATCAATGAAAGGCAGCAGGCGTTCATTTGCGAATCAAAGACAGCAGGCATTCATCAGTCAATCAAACAAAGACAGCAGGCACTCATTAGCGAATCAAAGACAGCAGGCATTCATCAGTCAATCAAACAAAGACAGCAGGCATTCATCAATCAAAGACAGCAGGCATTCATTAGCAAATCAAAGACAGCAGGCATCATCAGTCAATCAAAGACAGAAGGCATTCATAAGTGAATCAAAGATAGCAGGCATTCATTAGTCAAAGAAAGACAGTAGGCCTTTCATCAAAGAAAGAAAGACAGTGGGACTTCATCAGTCAACAAATAAACACAGCAGGACTTCATCAGTCAAACAAATAAACAGACTGGGAATTCATCAGTCAAACAAATAACACAGAATGGGAATTCATCAGTCAAACAAATAAACAGAGTGGGAATTCATCAGTCGAACAAATAAACAGAATGGGAATTCATCAGTCAAACAAATAAACAGAACGGAAATTCATCAGTCAAACAAATAAAAAGAGTGGGAATTCATCAGTCAAACAAATAAACAAAAGCAGGAATTTATCAGTCAAACAAATAAACAAAGACAGCAGGCATTCATCAATCACACAAAGACAGTAGGCATTCATCGCTCAAACAAAGGCAGCAGGCATTCATCAAACAAAGACAGTAGGCATTCATCAAACAAAGAGAGTGGAAATTCATCAGTCACACAAAGACAGCAGGCATTCATCAGTCGAACAAAGACAGCAGGCATACATCAAACAAAGAAAGAAAGTGGGAATTCATCAGTCACACAAACAAAGACAGTAGGCATTCATCAAACAAAGACAGTAGGCATTCACCAAGCAAAAGACCGTGGGAATTCACCAGTCACAAAGGCAGCAGGCATTCATCAATCAAATAAAGACAGTAGACATTCATCAAAGAAAGACAGAAGACAGCAGGAATTCATCAGCTGTCTGCTCCAGCTCTTGTGCCTCCTTTCAACAACAAGCTTCCATACAAGCTAAAATTGTTTGTGCGCAGTAATTTTTCATGCTGTAGTGAGCTTTACAGGCAATACCAATGAGTGACAGTGAGAGAAGGCTGTTCACGTGACACATCTGTGAACAATATGGTGACCCAGGTACCGCTACATCAGCAACGACGACTCACACAACAGTGCAGACTGTCCATGTGTGCTTCACACTGATTCCAGCCTACGTGGCCATGTGTTAACTGACCAAGGAATGTGAGGTCAACACCAATGTACAGGCTTGCGCTGTATTTTCCCAGCTTATGTTAGTGACCACTATGGTCTCTCATAAACCAACCCTAATAAAAACATCATAACAAAACATCAACCAACCCTCAAGTACACATATTAACATCAAACTACAGCCACTATTAGATTTTTTGTTTTTTTTTAAGAAAGAAAAGAAAAAGTGGTGCAGTTTTGACTTTGGACATTTGCAGGTATTTCTTTAAAAAACAGCCCACACCTTACTCAGCACTTTTCAAAAACGAGTTTGATTGTTATGAACATTCACAGCTGCCAACCTTCTGGAATCTAAAATTCAGGAACCAGGGGATAGAGGGGGAGGGTAGAGTAAAGAGGAGGCAGTTCAGCTTTTGACTGAAAGCGTCTCTAAGTCTAACCCTCTTATGTTCCACAGCACAAAGGTGGGTTTTAAAAAGACAATGCATTTTCCACACACATAACTGCCAACATCCTCATAACATCATTTGGGCTTTGTTCTGCAATACTTTATCACCCCTGTTCAAAAATAACTCCCAAACTCTGACATTTTCAAACCAAATTTTGAAATTCTGGAATTCCTTTTTTCCCCCACTAAATTTGGGATTAGGGGAATGATTTCTGATGTATGGAAATTCCAGAAAAATTCAGAAAGGTTGGCAACTATGTATATGTTGAGTCAAAAAAACATGGTAAGATGTTGACGGTGCCCAGCCAACCAGAAAGGCCCCATCAGTCCAGAGGCATGCTAGCCCTCAAACCATGAACACATGAAAATCCACAGGTAACATCCCAAACCATTTACTGTTCTTAAAACTTACACCAAGATCAGACTCTCCATCCCTCAAGATATCATAACCTGTTCTAATGTTAATTACTTCTTGTTTCCACACGGACCAAATTTTTGTTTGAGGTGATTGAATGTTCTTGTCTTCCTTTTTTCCATTAATTCACTAAAAACTAGTATGAAAATACATTCAAAAAAAAAGGATCTGAAATTTCAAAAAATTGGTATGCGCTACGAAGTGAGGATGGCAGTAAGCACAGAGACAGACAGACTGACAGAACACACACACACACACACACACACACACACACACACACACACACACACTCTCTCTCTCTCTCTCTCTCTCTCTCTCTCTCTCTCTCTCTCTCTCTCTCTCTCTCTCTCTCTCCTGGGAAATGTCATCTAAAATGTGTTTTGACCAGAACACAAAGTGTATGCTTGGCATTCAAGCAAAATGTGTATATGTTCAGCCATGACCTGCTCTCCCTTTGATCTGCCAGTCTCACACTTACCTGTGTTCTACGTTAGTGATGCCAATTTTCTCCAGTTTGATTTCGTTCATGCGTATCAATGTGCGACCTGCAGGCAACATGGGTGCTACAGTTTGGGTACCACATCACATCACATCATATTGCACCACACCACATCAGACAATATGAAAGCACATCACGTGAGGCAAAATTACATCAAATCACACCACTTTAGACCACTTCACATTACAGCCTGGCTAATCACACTATGTCAAATCATATCATAACACTTGGAACTGAGGCGACCACCCCCAACCAGGCGGGTCCACGGCTGGCGCATAGGGAGATGCCCCCTGATATATGGGTTGTCTGCGACCTAAGTCAGGCTAGCCTGGTCGAACAAGCAGTCCCGGACCAAATGTGTGATGTTCCTAGCAGGATGGGGTGGGATAACAGGTGACACTTATCTCCACTGAATAGGACATCTCTTTATCCTGGGAAAGGACACCCCAGGAAGCAAACCATCTCCCTGTACTCACAGAATAGGACTTTTCAGTCCTGAGAGCTACGGGAGAGCCCCCCTACAGAAAACTTGATCCACACTGTCGAAGACAGAGTGCGTCAGCTACAGCACAGGTTTCAGGGATAAATCAGGACACACACACATCAACGATTATGGTTATGTGTCAGACTATATTATAACATATAATAATAATAATAATAATGAATACTTATATAGCGCCTATTCTTGGCTAGAGGCCAAGCTCTAAGCGCTTTACAATCAACACTCGTTTACACAATGGGCTGCCTACCTGGGTAGTGCCGACTGAAGAGCTGCCAGCTGGCGCTTCATTCAGTCGCTTTCCCGTGTCATCCAGTCAGTATCGTTCAATATCAATCACTCATTTTCCTTACTTCCTTCATTCTTTCCATTTCTCACTCAGGGTGCATGCTATGTGTAACGTTCATCCATACCAACGGCCAAACTGCCCTCTCTCTTCCGAATGTTGGTGATGGGATTTTACATGTGTGCAAGATGTTATGCGTGCATTCACACACGGAACCTCGGTTTATAGTCTCATTCGAAGGACTGTATGGGAAAATGGAGTCAGAACCAATGTTAACTCCGAGGGAAAAATCCCCCTGTACCGAAACGTCCCGGCGGAGGTTCGAACCCGCAACCCCAGGATCACCAAGATTACGAGTCAGGCGCTCTACCAACTGAGCTATTCCGGCTCACATAACATCACATCAATGTCAAACCACACAACACTCATCCCATCATACATCACACTATGTACATCACACTACACCACATCATACAATTCTGCCTCATGTCAGATCAGATCCAACATCACATCACATCACATCAAGCTATGTCACACACACCACATCAACAAACAATTTTCAGAACTGATCACACATTTTGTAAAAAGCCACAGGCAAGAGTTTCACTGCCCTTTGAAGCTGGCAGCAATATTCCAACTTTTCCAGTTATATTTACACATTCAGCCACACACATTTCCAAATCAACGCTTCTATAAATAAACATACTGACAATGTATTACATAGTGAAAAGACAGAAATTGGGAGTTTGTTCCAACTCGGTGTCAAATTGTTGCAAGAACAACCGGTTTGGCCATAAGCTAGCTTTGCTCTACTGGCCATTTTTTTTCTTCTTTTTGTTTTGCAGCTAACCAGCACAAAACTATGGGCCTTGCACGTTTGCTAGCCAATCAGCATACTTCCCTACATTTATTGCACAACTGATGCCTGTTCCCTCATTTCTGTGGATTTAGGACCTCATGGCAACCACAGCAATGTTAGAGGGGAAGAAGGGGGGAGAATGTGCGTTTGACATGGGAAAATATATTAGCCAAACAGGGAGTAAGAACAGTCTCCCCTTTTTTGTATCACATACCATACCATGCCAACCTCCTGCAGATTTGAAAGAAAAAGGAGGGCAGTATTGCCCTTATTGGTTCATACGCGGGTTTCTTGTGACAGAAATAGCTGTGTAAACTGCCAAGAGGGACAACTCTTTGGAGTCTTCAGCCTTGGTCATTCTGGCGTCCTTGAGACTGTGGGAGAAGACAGGGGTTCTCACAACGCCAGCAGGCTGCGTCTGAAAGCTGACCAAAAGGCAGTGACTGCTGAAACGTGACTGACAGGACAAGCGCTCTAATCTCGTGAGCCCTGGGGTTCACAGTGCTGGTGTCTCTCTGAGTTTGGTTGTACGCTCAAAGAATCACCAGCCTGATCCACCTGGGAACAGTATCAGCTGGACTGCCCTTCTGGTTCTTCTCACTGATGGAGATCAGAAGTCTCTGGGAAGACTGTATCAGGCAGCTTCTTTTCCAGTGTCCTTTGAAGCACCTGACTGGGCATAGATGATGGTCTCCCTCCTTACCCCCCACCCCACCCCCCACAGCCACAGTGTCTGACAAAGTCTAACTGTAACAGTTAGACAGGGATCACCAGGTTCGTAGCTGTAAGCCTGAAACTCTGAAAGGAATCTCAGGGAGACCCAACAATCCCTAGCATTACCACTAGGTGTGTGGATCTCATTTCTGCATCTGATACAGGCTGATATCAGAAGAAATGTTGTTTCAATGGTCAGGAGATCAGATAGTATGTAAGAGACCTGTGCATACTGAGAAAATCAGTGTGTAGAGGTGGAAAGAAAATTCTGACTGGCATTTTGTCAAACCATCAAATGGAAACTAATCACTCAAAAGCCGCCGACGCTTGTCAAATCACCCTTTTTTTTTCCCCATGCCTGTACTTGGTTTTACTGATTTATCAAAGCAGATTTCTCTACAAATTTCTGCCAAGTAAAAGTCCCTTGTTATCGTGATTCCTCATCCCATACTAACATTGTTTGTAGAAAACAGCCTAACACATACAGTAACATATATATACCACTAGGTGTGGTACACACACACATACATATATACATATATATACACACACATATATATATACCTTATGCTGCCAAATCCTTCAAGCCAATCCTTTTTCTTCCGACAATCTCAGTTTCCATTTCCTCATCAAATCCATAAAATTATTCATAGTGAACTTTGGTCAAAGTCTTTCAGTTGTCGGCAAGTTCATGTGGACTGTTGGTGGATGGAGGCAGTGTGAACTTTGGTCAAAGTCTTTCAGTTGTCGGCAAGTTCATGGGGACTGTTGGTGGATGGAGGCAGAGGCACCCTGCCCTGTAAGACTGGTGATGCTCATTCACACTGGTTCTGCGTCTCAGCAATGACTTGTTGTCAGCAGGGGTTTTTAACCAGGTGGTGTCCTTTGCATGCCGGATCACAGCAGGCACCACTGAACATTGTCCAAGAGCCTCAGCAGCAGTGCAGTGTCTCCTCTGGGGCGTTGCCTCCAGATAATTTGACCTCCCTATGGACTGCCTGTGCTATAACTGCAGTATGGTTGTTATCAGAGAGACAGAATGAGCAGCATGAGAGTCTTGCCTGAACGAGGTTGTTAAAGATGAAATAGTGAAACACACACACACACACACACACACACACACACACACACACACACACACACACACACCTCATTGGAATGACTCATGACCCACCTCCTACATCATGCTGGGTGAGCAGGTCCCCATACAGCTGGTAACACAGGCCCCCCATGTTTCCGCCACCACTTGTTGACATCAGCCGAGGTCCAGAAGTACAGGGGTTTGGGTTTGCCCTTCAGCACTTTGCGCGGTGCCCCGTCCGTGCCAGATGTCGACCCGGAGCTGCTGACGCTCTCTTTCCCCGGAGGGTGCAAAGACTGCAATTGGAAAAAAATTTTGTTTCTGTTTCAATTCCTAGGGAGAATGTTCTTTTCTTACCTTAGCTCCAATACTCAGAAAGTTAAACACAACCTCAGGAGAAATGGGCTGTGGGAAGGAGAAAGAGGTTTCTACTGAAACTGTGCATAAAATGAGCAAGCAAACTTATATTGCTCCTCTTCCCTTTTTTGTGCAAAAAAAAAAAATATATGCTGTGACCAAAAGAAAATATAATCTGAATTATTTGGAAAATGCTATTACAGCCAGGTGAATGTATATATTTTCAATTTTTTATCTGTTTTACTTTTTGATGTAATGTTGTTCCTGCCTTTCACCATAATCATAAATTAACCGATATCAATAAAGAAAAACAAATTTTGTTACGTATGTTATTCCGAATACGTATACATTCAAACTTGGTAACACTTCATCAGTTCTCAAATGTTTCAACTTGACCAAACAAGTGCCAATAACGACAAACTAATGCTTCCATGCATTACTCTAAGCTCCACCATAAACTTATCTTCAGCACAGTTCATGACTCTTTCTTGTGCTGTGAGCTATCAAACTGGAGATGATTCCAATAGCAAATACGTGTTAATTCACTTTCCCAGCAGTTGCTTCCCTTCTACTATCAATGCAGCTATTTTCTTTCACTTCAAATCCCTTTCATTTTAACGAGTTTAGGTGAAGATTGTGCAACGTCAGTGTTTTGTGACTGTTAGTGTTAGCACCATTAAGTTTGGTACACTGAAACAATAACACATTTAGATGACCTTAACACATGAAGAGACTCATTTATTCTGCTTTGTTTAACCTGAAAAATCTGTGCTTAGTATTTACACTGGTCAACATCTATGTCCTGGACAGTGACCATCTTTGGCTCCTTGATATATATATCATCTGAGCAGATTGCATTTTTCCACTTGCGATTTGAATCATCAAGTTTCAAACAAACAGTTACTAGTGTTGCAGTCTGGTGGATTTCTTTTCTTCTTTTTTTTTTTCTCTGTGAGAGAGAGAGAGAGAGAGAGAGAGAGTGTGTGTGTGTGTGTGTGTGTGTGTGTGTGTGTGTGTGTGTGTGTGTGTGTGTGTGTGCGTGTGTGTGTGTGTGTGTGTGTGTGTGTGTGTGTGTGTGTGTGTGTGTGTGTGTGTGTGTGTGTGTGTGCGTGCGTGCGTGCATGCATGTGTGTGCATGTCTGTGTGTCTGTGTGTATGTCTGTTTTTGTGGTGAGGTGGCTGGTGAAGTGGGAGGGAAGTGGAAAGAGTGTGGGAGGGGGGAAAAGGTCAGCGACAGGGATGGGGCGGGGGACGAAGGGTTCAGACTCACACTGGGTGACTGCTCTGGCAGTGCAATCTTCACCTGCGGTGAGGGCTCCTCCGTCTTTCCTCCCCCTCCATCCTGCTTCCCTCCACTTTCTGCCTCCTGCGTTGCCATCACTGCTTCATCCGGAGAGGGCTGCACACCACTCAGGAAACTCACCTCACCATACCCTTTCCTCAATACAACTGCACACATTTATCTAGATTTGCACAAATATGCTGAAAATTCTATCAGCACATATATCAACTTCCAAATTTGGAATACTGACACGCTGATCATTCCTGTCCCTTCTATTCCTGGTCAACAGGCCTCCACTGTTTTAACTGTTTTGCAACAATGCATGCACTTACAGCATGCCAAGCTCCCCTACCAGTGCCATGGGGCTCTCAGAACTGTATGCACACATATGTGGCTTACTGCTCGTCAAGGTGAACAGCGTTTCTGTTTACCCGCCTAGCACACAGCAAAAAAAATATGCCACTGTAGCTTGTAATCCATGCCAAAATACTCTGTTCATGAATCTATATGAATTGCAATCATAAGTTATACCAAGAAAAACTGTCAACAGAAACACTAAATAATTTGGCCAAAGAATAAAAGCCTGAAATGTCACACCCTTCAGCAAATCTGTGCATGTTCAAGGAAAGCAGAGATGATGAAAAAAAAACCCACTGGTAATTAGTTGATCCAGTTGTTTGAAAACTCTTCAAAAAATGCACATCCCCTCCCCCACCCCCAAAACAACAACAAACAAACAAATAAAAAAAAAAAACCCATGGAATTTACCATCACTATCCATTAAGAAACTCTTGATTCTTAATGAGCTCAACACCTGGAAAGTCGACTGTATTCCTGCTCTGAAGAGGTATACACTTTCACACATCTCTTCAGAAATCCATTTTGCTGAGAAGCAGCATTGGCATTTGCCACCAGGGTACAGTGGTGTGTTGCTAAACATCATGGGTTGGGGCTTGGGGATGGGAGAGGGGTCACGAGTTCCAATCCCAACAGCCCCACACACTTATCTGAAATATTTTTTTGGTTCAGGCCAACTCCACTATAGAGCTGTTCAGTATACTATGGTCTCCAATGAGAAGGCTGGACCATGCTGTTTAGCGCTATCCACTTCATCATTTATCTACTCTTCCCATACCTAGACCTGCACCACTAGACTATCCCTGTCCCCATGCTTTTTGTGTGGTCACGTAACCATTGCCTACACAGCATGTTCAGCCATCTGTGAATTTTCTTTCCATTTCTGTATTAGATCTCTGACATTGTTTGATAAACTAACTGGCATTTTTCAATACATACATTCAATGTCTATTACCTAAATTTTATTTAGATTGTAATATACACACAAAGACTAACTCAGACAACAGAGCCCAACAGAAGGAGGACGGGGAGGGGTGGTATGCCATGAGCAGATCACGTTGCTGAAGCATGCTGGGAAAAAGCTAATGCATGTGTCTGAGACTGTAGCTCAAATTTCCAGACCAACACTGTACCTCTCCATCCCTTTGGCCTGGATGAAGATGGTATATTTCATGAAGATGAGAGTATAGTCTATGTTGTTATCTCCAAACAATATGGAACTCCATACCATCATCTTTACCATCATGATGATCCTCATTAAAAAAGGAAAACAAATCTCAAATGATATCATAAATATGGCCATTAAAAAGTCACTGTGGTGATTTCAGTTTCCCCTCCATGTCTGACTGAAGAGAATTTGAAATCTGTCAAATTCTTTTGGGGGAGGAGGGGGTAGCATGAGTCATTCTGCTAATGTAATCTGTGAGAAGGGATAAAGGTAGTTCACAGTAAAATAATAGTCTTTCTTTTTAATAAAGTGGCATTTTGTTCTCATGCACAAAGCGTGTGCTCAACTAAGTGCAAAGTTTGACTACTGACAACCTAAATGAAAGGTCTTCACCTATTGAATGAATGAATAAATCCTTCCTGACTTTTAAAAGTATTGTTGTTATCCTAGAGGACAGTAATTCTGTTTTTACTGTGACATCAGCCAATTTTCAATGAAGTACTTTTTTTATGTTAACAGACCTTTCACTCAAAAACCCAGTATGTTTTCATTCTGTCCTAGAACAATCTTCCTGTGTCAAAATGGTCCCATCCAATGAGCCAAAATGGTCATCCATTTAACATTTTCCCTTTGTCTATGATTTCCAGTTTCAGTCAATGATATCCTCAGTTGTAAACCTGTGGTGTCAAAGCCTGTACCTACAAGTTCAATGTCGCTTTTAAAGTCTCATTATCATCAGATGAATCAACATGAACTGCTGACACCTTTAAAACACATAAAAAAGTTACCCACAGTCTGAGTGAAATTCTACATCATGTTTATCATACAACTGTCACCATTCTATTACAACAAAGGAGTAACATCTGCCAACATGTGTCAGATGGCATGGTCTGGAGCCATTTCTCCTGTCCACACATCCAAGTAATAGTAATACCAACTCCTGGTCACTGATAACACTTAAGTGGACGCAGAACTGAATGACAAGAACTGGTTTTAATCTCTCTTTGAACTGCATCTAAATAAAGTTGACTCTCGTAAGGTTGTAACAGGTTCAAAATCTTAAATCCTGCAGAAGATTAACAAATTCAGTCTTCATATGAATATTGCAATAGTCCCAACAAGAAACACACATGCTTCCATGCCAGCATAATTCACTATGTTATTCCCTCTCAAACTACCAAAACCTGTTAGTTTATGAAATCGAAAGTTTCAAAATCACAGTGCTAGTGTACCACAGGCTGCCAACATTTATGAAATATTCCTCTAAAGAATTTCAGAACCATAATACAAAAATGCATCTTATGTTCTTTAAAAATATGTCTGGAACCTTCTTGATTTTCAAAAAGGTTCTGGATCTCAACTTTTTGAATTATTACATGCTTCTGTTACTTGTTACCTGGTAAATAAAGATCAGCAGTTGTTAGCATTGCGGATTCCTGGGTCAGATATTGCAGGTTTGATTCCTATCACTAGCGTCAGGTCCATTTATTTGAAAAGCTTTTCAGCCCTGACCACCCCCTACCTAGAGTTCAGTTTGCTATGGACTCAAATGGGAAGACTGGAACCATACAGACAAAGTTCATCCGCTGAATGGATGCATCTCTGAGAGTGTTGCTCAAACTACCTGAATTGCACTGCAGGTATATCTCTTGTTGATTTAAAAAAAAAAAAAAAGAAATTCTCAAATCCTGTGGTTCTTCAGGCCCTGCTTTCATGGTACCATTAGTTTTGATGTCCTGTCCAGGTCTATGCCATTGGTGAGTTTGTGTCGAGGTCACCAGTATTGGTGAGATGACAGGGCCTGTTGTTGGATTCAAATAGTGGTGACCTCCAGAGGGGGATGCACACACACACATACACACTGGTTCTGCGCCCAAGCATTTTTTGTCATTAGCAGTGGACTAAGTATGTGGTTTCCTGCACAGACTGGATCACACAGGCATACTGAACACAGCCAAAGTGGCTCAAAAGCAATGCACTATCTCTCCTGGTGAGGACTTGCCACAAACTCCTTCATGTGGATTGCTGATGACAGGGCTGTGACAGGATGAGCCAGGGCATGGCTGTGGATGTGGAGTCAGAAGTTGAGATGTGGGGGTTAATGCCACTTAAGTTGTACAGAAGATAAAAACAGCAAAAATAAATAAATAAACAAATAAAAAGAAATAAAAGATCATGTGAAACAAGTCTGAAAAATTTCTAAAGCAAAATGAAATATATGAGCCAGTGTCAAAAGGTCGTGCAAGAAATGGGACTTGGGTAACAGAATTTCAAAACTTGAAACAGGTAAAAATTTCTGTAATACTTGAAAGTTACATCTTTCACATGCATGAAAATAGAATGAAAAAGATAACTTGTATTATTCTTTTTCTGATGACATGAAAAATATCAGATCACCCCGTGATAAATCAGTTGTGTTGCTGGACATGAAAAATGTCTGCAACGTGTAGCAATGCCAGACCAAGGGTTGTGAAACTGGGGCTTTCTGGAACACTGGATGATATTACTAAGATGATGTTAAAAGTCAGCAGTTCTGTCAGTTTGTGAGTGAAGAATGAGGTAGAGTTTTCATGTCCGTCATCACGTCTGACACCAGCTCCTGTTTGTACATTATGGTGTATTATGTAAACATCCACTACAACTGCTAAGGAACATAAAACAAGTCAGCCTGCTCATTTCAAGAAAAAATAAGCATGCACAAGCAGTCAGTGTATCTTTTGCTCATTTAGTTCTTGAAAAAACAATGGACAAGGGTCAGTTGTGACACTTTCCTGTATGGACATAAAAAGAATAGTGGATCTTATTTTTTTTACAACAGTAAGTATAAATGCAATAAAAACATGATAAGATCAGTTTCAAAAGCAAACAGGATGGTCAAACCATACTTAGTTATTCATTTTTAAGTCGATCAAATATGAAATTAGGAGGGAGAACCCCTTATACAGGTGCTTTGGTGATATGAGCCACTGCAGTCCACATGTTTGCGGAAAACCATAAGTGCTCATTGGAATAACTTGATACTGAATTTTAAACAGATCAGTTCATAAACAATCAAGAAAGCTTTGCACAATGCTACAGTCTGACTGGCACTGACACAAAAGTTTACAAGGTTTACAAAGCAAATTGGAAAAGACAGCCTCACGAGAACTGTATCGTGTAATGTACATATATATGTAGTCAAATATATCATTCAGCATAATAAATCATTTTTTTTTTGTTTTATCTTTAAGCGCAACAAATCATCTAGTTAGGCCATATTTTTGTTTTGTTTCTGCTTTCTCCTTATAACGTTTAATTCTCTTCCCATCCCCCTTTGCGGATTCTTTCCATTTCTTTTATTACACTTTTGTTTCTTTTTTTTCTGCTTTCTTTCTCCTTTAGTCCTTATAACATTTAATTCTCTTTCCATCCCCCTTTGTGGATTCTCTCCATTTCTTTTATTACACTATGTGATCTCTCTCTCTCTCTCTCTCTCTCTCTCTCTCTCTCTCATGATGACATCTCAATAAAAAAAAAAAAAGGTCATTTCAAAATGTCTTCAATCACCAATTTGTGTGACGGGACATTAAATATGATGATGTGTGTGTGTGTGTGTGTGTGTGTGTGTGTATGTGCGTGTTTCTGTGGTGGGGGTGGGAGTGGCTTATGGATGGACTGAAATATTACTCCAGGAGTTTCAGTTGAATGAGATATTTAAAAAAGATAATGATAATGATAACAACACAGAATGCCTTGAATCTGATTTCAAATAAAAACTGTATTTTTAGACTTGATCAGTCATTCTAACAGTAATAGCAGTTAACTTATATCAAACTCTTACTTTTCACTCAGCTTTATGCATTATATGATAAAACATCTTTCATGAAATGATACACTTTGAACAACACAATGCTAGAATTTTAGGAAAATATTCACAACCAACCGTGAGTTTACAATATTGAAGTAACTGACCATTGAGACGCCGCCCCACTATCACGGTCCGCAACGTCATAAAGCATAAGAACAACCAAACCTAATTTGTATCGCTTGTGATCGGTTTTACTTTCTTACACGTAAAACGTAAGTGTCAGATGTGATTTCTGGCATTTCCTCGGTGGGAACAGTAGTAACAGCAGAACTGACGGAAATTCAAATGAAGTGATGGGAAACGAAGCCGCCTACATAACGGTTGGCACTTTCGGGTTCAGCAGTGTTTCGCACATATCTTGAAGGCAGTTAGCGTTCACCACGAGGCCAATCAGAAATGGTTTTCATTATATTTTTGCGCATGTGTGATTCTAAGTGTCAGTTGTGTCGAGGTAAACATTGGTGGCTATGAATAAACGTTTACTGATTCTTCACCTTTCTGACATCGTCTGCTCCTGGTTTTGTGTCCGTTGAAGAACACGTGACCCAGCGAACAAATACAAATTGCAGATGGCTGAAACAAGCAGTGCGGTATATTTTTTATCCCCAAAAGGTCGGTGATGTCGATCAGACATGAGCCTAGTGCACGGTAAATTTGTTCTGTTTTTGAAAAATATGCTGACCAAACCGCTAAATCAGTGGATTTACTGTGTCAATGCACACCTCAGTTTGAAAAATACGAAAGGTGGATTGGACCCGGTAAAATAGAAAGCAGTAGTGAGATGTTAAAAGGGCATGTCTCCAGGACATGACGAACCACATCCGACCAAGTATTCTTTTGGATTCGGCTCAGACTTCACTAAAGAGTAAGTGAAAGTGGTTTCAGGACAAAAACGTTGAGGAAAAAGTAGTATTATCATTTCAAGTGTTAAAGTTTTCGTTACGATTCTGCAAGGGCTGTAGGGACATGTTGTTTGCGGTATATCAGCGGATGTCCCATTTCAGCATGGCCGATTTTGGCTGCTTTTTTTTTCCCAAATAAAAATCAGTTGTATCGACACGATCCAGTATATCTCCCTGATATTGTGGCAGTTATCTCTTTAAGATACAAGCAAAAAAAATACACCCAAACAAAGTGGGGGAAAATGTTTTGGATAGTTTGCTTCTCCAATCAAACACACAAGGGTATGCCAACATGACGTTTTGTCACTGACTCATATGTCGGTCTGGACAGACCAATAATTCAAAACAAACCTGGTTTGTTTATATTGTTAACATGCAAACACCAGTCCTGAAGACTTCAGTTTCCCCCGTGCCAGAACCTAATAGTTGTACCAATTTGGTTTTACTCTTTAGGCAGAAAGAAAACAAATGGAGAAATTTTCCAGTGTTAGCTATGAGTCTGGAAGTTGCCCTGAACATCAACTGATCTTTGGTGACAACTAGTACAGGGATTTGGCTACAGACTTTTATCTTTGAGCTAGCCTTACTGACTACTTGTGTTTCAGTTTCATCAAAGAGGTGTCAGGGCATGCAGACTTGTCCATGATCATGATAAACTGCATTTGCTATGCCTCAAGATGACAGGATTTACAGCTGATAGATAAAATAACAGAAGTCTGACCTACACATCAGCCCAACATACTGCTCAGATCTTGGGTATCTACCAAATATTGCCTGCATCATTATCATATAGTTGTGTGCATGTGTGTGTGTGTGTGTGTGTGTGTGTGTGTGTGTGTGTGTGTGTAAGTATGCACATGCATGTGTGTGTGTGTGTGTGTGTGTGTGTGTCTGTATAAGAAAATGTGCATGTGCACATTCATGGGTTCGGGCTACTTGAAAATAACAAAAACAAAAAAGAAAAAAAATTAAAGAGAAAATACTGTTCTGTCAGATGAAAGATAAACTGCCTGAAAAAACACCAAAGAGGATGAAATGCATCATGTTTTGTCTTGTATTTGTTTGTCCCTTTTGTCCAGCAGAAATAGTGTTTTTTTTTTGTAATTTTTTTTTTTTTTTTTTTTTTTATATAACTTCCACCTGTAGTCACCTCACTTTGAAACTAACAGATAGAAACTTTCATCACTTCTGATAAATATTAGAAGAAACCTGTAAGGAAGACAACTTTTGCCTGATTTAAACAATGAAATGTGCATGCAAAACTAAAGACTAATGCAACTGGTGTACCATTTCCCATTGAACCAATACAAACAACAGGCATACCAACCAACAAGAAGCCAAATATTCTAGATGTAAGAATCCTACTGGGTGACTGTAGATGTTATCATAGTCCCATACTTTAGTGAACATCACAGAAATTAGATGAACTAACTCCGTTTAATGGTTGCATCACTGCACCCATTCAAATGATACTCTACTACGCACAGACATCCAGAACCCACAGGTCTTCGAGTTCAACTTTGGCCAGCCTTACACACTACCAGTAAAACACTACAGTAATAGTTACTGTCAAGTACCACTTATATAACGTGAACCAACCAATATCTTCAAGTACACAGTGGCGTCGGGGGAGAGTGATAAGAATCAACAAAAATTGAAAATAAAGAAGATATCAAAACAGTTATGGACTTACCTTCAAAAAGCGCACTGATGTCGCCAAGCTCAACAAAATTATAGCTTTAAAACAGGATTGCAACCGATGCGATTCTCATGAAATATCAGTACATATCTTACTTTTCAAGCTCAAATAATCAAAACCCAAAACTGCTTCTGTACCATTATGATCAGACGACGGAGAAACAAATTTCCCTTTTCAACCGGAAATGAATTCTATCAGCAAGGTACACAACTCTTGACAAACTGTGAGAAAACGAAAGTAAACGAAGAGCACAGGCGGTGATGCCAAACTATGTTCACGATTTAAACTTTTCCATTATTACTCAAATCATCTCGTTATGTTCAAAGATGAGTGCTTTGGGGTGGGAGGTTTACTATGTTTTTCAACTCTTGAAAAGTTGTTGATGTTGTTGTTGTTGTTCTTGTTGTTGTTCTTCTTCTTCTTTTCTTCTTCTTCTTTTCTCTTATATTTACCAGCCCTGATAGTAGCCCCTCGTGGTCGGCTGGGCTTTAAGCAACATGATTTGATTTCATATAGGTACGCTTACATTTTCTAAACTTCAAATGACGTTTTTTGTTCCCTTTCCTACTACACACACACACACACACACACACACACACACACCCTTTCCTTTTTTTTTTTTTTTTTTTTTTTTTTTTTTTTTTTTTTTTTTTTTTCTGACGGAGGGTAGAGAAGAAAGGAATGGTGGTGGTAGTGGTTTGTTCTCCTTCAAAGTGAGTGTGTTCTGCGATCTGAAGGCTTCACAAGGGGAGTACTGTGCATGTTAATGTCTGTACTGTTTTCATGTTTTTTTGTCGCTGAGGAAGGCTTATTGCCGAAAATTTCTTGTCTTGTTTTGTGTCGTTCATTCAAGTGCGTTACTTCACACTTTGTTTTGTGTGCTCTTTCTGCTTTTTCGTAGTGTTTTCGGTAACGCTGTAGTATGTTTCTTTGGTCTTGAGACACTTAAGGTGGCTCTGAAGGCTCCAGTGGCCAGTCCTTGGTCTGAAGAGGATTGATTGTCTGGTGGTGTCCCTGACGATGATTGATACAGCCAACACTGTTGGCGGCATGCATTCAATGGTTTTTAAGAAGATTTCATTTTAACTTGAGTGTGACACACTGTTTTTTTACGGGTCTTTTGATGTACAGAAATGATTGGTGTTGAGTTTTTAACTTTACATTTTAATTCTTTCACTGTGTGTGTGTGTGTGTGTGTGTGTGTGTGTGTGTGTGTGTGTGTGTGTGTGTGTGTGTGTGTGTGTGTGTGTGTGTGTGTGTGTGTGTGCACGTCTGCTCTTCTTGACCTAGCCCCCACTTTGTTCTACTCTCCTCTGCTTTGTTCTGCTCTGTTCTTCTTGACCTAGCCCCCACTTTGTTCTACTCTCCTCTGCTTTGTTCTGCTCTGCTCTTCTTGACTTAGCCCCCACTTTGTTCTCTCTCCTCTGCTTTGTTCTGCTCTGTTCTTCTTGACTTAGCCCCCACTTTGTTCTACTCTCCTCTGCTTTGCTCTGCTCTGTTCTTTTTGACTTAGCCCCCACTTTGTTCTGGTTTAAACAGTATTTTATTTCAACATTGTCACAAATGTTGCAAGAGTAAATGGGACAGAGCAACAAGAAATACTTATATAAAGCCCTATCTGAAGAGTGAACGTACACAATGAATCTGCAACGGACGTCTGAACAACAAAACATTTTGGTATAGCAATGTAAAGTTTCAAACAGGAAAAAAAAAAAACAAAAGCAAAACCAAGTATAAATAAACAATCAAACAGAACCCGACAACAGGAGTGAAAAATAAATGACGAAGAGGTAATAGAAAAGTACATACGTGTGACGAAAGTGGAGGTGTATGCCAAGTTATACAGAAAAGAGGGCAACCAGTTTTCTATGACTGAATGTCAGCCCGCGGGACAGTCAATTCATGAGCTTTGTCAATAACAGGTCAGGACACAATTCTAAATGTTAACTAGGCTCCATTAAGAATGCAGACTAATGGCGATGAGAAAAGAGAAAGATACAATAACAGCAGGTCAACAAATCTATATATGTACGCCCGATGTGACCAGAGGGGCCGTTGAAAATAGTCTTAGGAATTATGTTACAAATCAAAACGCTTTGTTAGAGAAATAGATTTGTGAACAATTTCAAAAATATGAATATTAGTTTCCATGTTGAAAGAACCAGTACCAAATAACAAATAATGAACAGAAATCAGTTCTCTAGGAAAGCTGTGGATGGTGTTTGTGCGATGTATAGTGTACAAGGGTAGTACAAGAGGAAGTGTTCGGCAGTTTCTTGGCAATAAGTACACGCACATGATGGATCGTTATGAATGTGGCGATTGTACAGGTCATAATTTAGTTCACTCATTGCAAGCCTGAGTCGACAGTGGATTATTTGTTCCTTTCTATTTCCGTGGTAGTAGTAAGGTGGGACAAAAGTGTCTGCAGAGGAAAGGTAGTGTTTGAAGTAGCTGAGAGCCTGGGTTTGTTGAATAGCAGTTGGAAGGGTATTCCAGATGGATACAGTTGAAGGGAAAAAGGATCTGTGGTATATATCTGTTTGGTGTCGAGGGATGAGTCTATCCGAGGGTTTTCGCAGGTGATATGGATTGACTGCAGAAACCAAAGGTGGCTTAGGTCACAGAGTTAGTTAGGGCAGACATTGTGAACTATCTTATGGAACATTATTATTTTGTGTCTGCGACGACGCTCCTCCTTCAGAGTACAAAATCCTGACTCGGCCAACAGCTTTTTATGACAAGTTCCACGTACAGCACCCGTGATAATGCGCAGGGCGTCCAAGTGTAAATTTTTAATATTTGATTGATACTCCGCGCAGTTAACCCAGATGATATCAGCATAATCAAATATCGGCAGGAAAATGATTTATACATGGTTTCAAGAGCCCCTGGTCAATTTGTACTTAAAAGAACGAAGACAGTTCATTAGAAGACGAACCTTTGCGGCAGTGTTGTTGACGTGCACACCCCACCTGCAGTTATTTTGAAGCGTGACTCCTAAATGTTTGTGATGATTTTGTTGTTGCATAGTTGTGTTTCCAAATTGTAGGTCATGAGAAACTACATTCCCTCTGAATACATTCAGTAACTCAGTGTTTGATTCATTAAAGACAACCTTCTATGTTTTAGCCCAAGCTTCTATTTTATTAAATCGGATTGTAATGTTTCCTTCCTCACGATGTGATCTTCCAATGCCAAGGATATACTCGTATCATCTGCAAATAGCTTGATAACTGACTCAATATTACTAGCAATATCATTGATGTAGACTAAAAACAACAGTGGTCCAAGGACAGAACTTTGTGGTACTCCTTGGGAAATGGTTTTCACGGTGGATTGTTCACCCCCGATAACAACACTTTGTTCTACTCTCCTCTGCTTTGCTCTGCTCTGTTCTTCTTGACTTAGCCCCCACTTTGTTCTACTCTCCTCTGCTTTGTTCTGCTCTGTTCTTCTTGGCCTAGCCCCCACTTTGTTCTACTCTCCTCTGTTTTGCTCTGCTCTGTTTTACTTCGCACTACTCTCCCTTACTTGACTTCATTTTGTTCTACTCTGCTATGCTTTGTTCTGATCTACTTATCTCTATGTTTCCCTACTTTGCTGTGCTCTGTTCTGCTTGCTTTATTCTGTTCTGCTCTTGCTTTACTTGATACCAGTTTACTCTAATCTGCTCTACTTTGCTTTCATTGCTCTGCTCTGCTCTGCTCTGCTCTGCTCTGCTTTGCTCAGCTCCGCACTGCTCTGCTTTGCTCTGCTCTGCACTGCTTGCTCTGCCCTGCTTTGCCCTGCTCTGTTTTTCCTTGCTTTGCCCTGCTTTGCTCTGCTCTGCACTGCTGT
>JADBJO010001834.1:95561-120561 GCA_016801955.1 Conus betulinus
GAATAAAAGGAAGGACATGACAAGCACACACACACACACACACACACACGCGCGAGCGCGCGCGCGCACACACACACACACACACACACACACACACACACACACACACACACACACACACACACACACACGCACTGAGACAAAAGGAAAGAAAGAAATGAAGAAAGAAAAAAAAAGGAACAAAAGAAAGAATGAAATTAACACAGCCGCCAAAAGAAGAAACCAACAGAAGAAGATAAAATGAAGAAAGAAAGGGAGAGAGGGAAAGAAAGAACGAAATACGGAAACATAAAGAAAGAAAGAAAGAAAGAAGTTTTCAATGGCGGGGGGGGGGGGGGGGGGGGGGGTTTGCCATGCGCCCTAATCTGGAGGGGTGGGCACAATACGCCTAACTAAACGAACAACGTAAAACGTTATTGTTAATCATTTAACTGTTCTTGAGTCTTCTAGGGTTGAACTGACGTGAAAAGAATTCGGTCGTTGATCAATTTTACCTGAGCGTCGCTCAATGATTTGTAAAAGAAAAGGGAGCGTTGGCGGAAAAGAAAAAACGCAGCGAGAGAGCAGGGAATTCAGTTCAGTTCAGTGGTAAATTTTTAATGTCTTTTCATCGTCAGATGATATTAGACTCATAGAAAAAAAAAAAAAAAAGAAAGAAAACCCACCTCCACACTCAACTTATCATCCATGCAAGTACTTTCAAACCCACGTCTGATATATGTATATTTACATTAAGTGAAATACTCTAGTAGTACACAAAATTGTTGATCTTATATAAAAAATTTTGCAACCTGTGATTGCGAAATAACCATGGCGATTTCAGCAACAGAGCAGGGAACTGCAGCGCGCTTAATGAAAGAAAAAAGTTATTATTGATTTTTTTTTTTTTTTTTAGACAAAAGTCTCAAGCTTATCTTTATCTGTATTGTCGAACTCATGTTGGCGAGTTCGTGCAGACAGCACGACGAGAACCGTTTTTTCTATGACTGGGGTAAATCAGAATTACGCCAGTCACGAGACTGTTAGATTGAGGTGGCACACACGACTGACACAACTGCACTCGTGAATTTGGAAGAACCTTACGATTACGCTCTCATTGATTGAAGAATACTACTACACTCTCAAAAGACAATACACATTTTTGCCTAAGGTTTTTGTGGAAAGAAACCCTCAAGTCTGTAAAAGGGTAGGCATCCTTTTGAGATGTGTTTGTAAACGAGTGAAAAAGACTGTGAAGAATTCCCGACATTTGCCAAAGGATGAAGCGTGATTGATCAACGTAATGGTGAAAAAGAGTTGTTATGTGTGTTTTTTTTTTTTTTTTTTTTTCTTTTTAAGTATGTCCAAGAGAGTTACCTACCCAGAGAAGGTCAAGAGTGAATAAAACTCTGGTGTAACTATTTTATGCACCAGACGGGAGAAATTGAAAATTATTGCTTGATCTTTATGTTCAGTGAATGGAGTCTGCGCTGCAAGCGGATGACCACGACGTCTCTTTGTATGCATGGTGTATGCATGGTGTATGCGTGGTGTGTGCGTGGTGTATGCATGGGTGTGTGCATGCGAGTACTTGTCGTGTGACAAGGACGAAACAAACAAACAAGAAAAAAGAAACAGAAACCAGTCTCGCCTGAAAAGCTGAGAATAGTAAACCACGCAGTAGTAAACCACGCTGTAGTAAACCACGCTGTAGTAAACCACGCTGTAGTGTAGTAAACCACGCTGTAGTAAACCACGCTGTAGTAAACCACGCTGTAGTGTAGTAAACCACGCTATAGTAAACCACGCTATAGTAGACCACGCTGTAGTAAACCACGCTATAGTAACGAACGCTGTAGTAAACCTCCGCTATCTGAAGACACACTGCCTGGCCTGTCTTCAACCACCACCACACCACACCACCTCCCCTACACACACACACACACACACACACACACCACACACACCACACACCACCACCACCACCACCACCACACACACCACTTCCACGCGCGCACACACACACACACACACACACACACACACACACACACACACACACACACATACAAAAGACCTGCACTTCCCCTTTCCCATACTCGTTCGTATGCGTGCACGCACATATATGCACTCAGACAAACAAATAAAACCATCTCTCTCTCTCTCTCTCTCTCTCTCTCTCTCTCTCTCTCTCTCTCTCTCTCTCTCATGCTCTCACACACACACACACACACACACACACACACACACGCACACACACACACACACACACACACACACACACACACACACAGGGAGTTGGGAGAGACACATATACACACAAAGACAAAAGGAAAGTAAGAAACAAAGAAATGAACGAAGAAAAAAAAAGGCAAAATGTAATAAGAATAAAAGAATGAATGAAATAAACTCAGTAACAAAAGGAAGAAACCAAAAGAAGAAAAAGGAGAAAAATGAACCAAAAGAAAAAGGGAAAGGGGCAGACAGAACAAAATACAGAAACAAAAAGAAAGAAAGAAAGAAGATGTAGAGAAAAGAAAAAAAGAAAGAAAGATAGATAGATAGAAAGAAAGAAAAAAATAAAGAAGAGACGACAGAACGAAACAAGGAAAAAAAAAAACGAGTGTCGCCTAGAAAGCAAAGAATGTTATACCACGCTAACTGAAGAGTCACTGTCTGGCCCGTTTTCATGTGGCTGCACATCAAAAATGAATGCGCCAAGGCCTTACTTAAACAGTGGAGTATGTGCAGACTGACACCGTCAGATTTTTTTTTTTTTTTTAATTGTGTCGGAAAGTTGATTCTCCTCAATTTTTTTTTTTTTCATATGGCCATCAAGGTACAAGCCAGGTGGTTCCAAGCAGACAGATTAAAATCAAAGGAACGGGACTATATTGGGGGGAAACCACCTGGTGCAAAGATAGGGTCACGGGAGAGAGTGCAAAGGCCTGAAATGTGTGTCAGCTATGGGGAATGGCATGGATTTGAAGATTGTGATGTTATCGTTGAAAATTCCCCAAACATGGGAAAGAACTGGTGGGGAGTTGTTCTTTTGATCAATTATCAGTTAAACATTAAATGCCAGCTCAAATTTATGGTAGGCCTCAAAACGTTTACATGGATGACATAGTGTTTTAGTCTCCACATTGCCTTCCAAGTCTGTCACCGCGCATCCCGTGCACGCATTGGCTTGATCAGCCACCGGCGTATGCACAAATCATCTCACCATCATCACCACCCCCTCCCCCCCTTCTCCCCTCAACTCCTATATGACTGAAGTGGTCCTCGTCGAATGGACGGGCGAACAACAGTGGTTTAAAGCAAAATCCTAATTGTGGTGTGTGGCCTATTTAGAGGTCACCTTGACCTCCCCCTTCCCTTCCCCTTCCCCCCCCCCCCCCCCCCCCCCTCCCCCCCCCCCCCCCCCCCCCCCCCCCCCACACACACACACACACAAACCCCCTTCCGCCGCCCATGGCGCTGGGTGTAGCTCTGCTGGAATCACTCTGTGAGTGTATACCTATAATCAGCATAACGTAGTGCCATGGAGTACGCCATATAAACACGACTGCCTTTACAGGGTACGCACACACTACTCCAGCTCACGCGGCTCATACTGTCTTGAAGCCACAAACTCTACTTATTCACACTAAAAGCCACCTAAACAAAGCAGAAACAACACCCCCCCCCCCCCACACCCCCGCCCCCGCAAAAAAACAAAAAAAAAAAAAAAAAAAAGAAAACGATGGTGTACGGAAAGGGGGCGTAGCATGCGGTAGTGTTTTTGGCATGGTAACATTTCTAGCATGTTATACCGGCTCTGAAAACGTCCCAAGGTGATTTGTCAGCAGAATTTCGGTTCCACACGCCATACCCAGCCAGGAGGGTGAGAGAGGGTAGGAGAGGAGAGGGGTGGTGGTGGTGGAGGGGTTGGGGGGGGGGGGGGGGGGGGGCCTTGAGGCGAGACCAAGGCAGGGACCCGAAGGCGCTAATCCGAGAGACAAGCAGCCGTCACTCTTAGCGTGAAGGTTGTCTGTGCCGCCCTGTCGTTGACCTGTCACATCGACGACTCACCATCCCTGACAGCGAAGTACCACTTCATCACTTGGCCTTCGATCGGCGCTGGGCAAAATGCCACGTGGCGATGTGGATCGATGATCTAGCTATGATGATGGTCTGACGTTGACGATGCGTGTCCGTGTCGGCTCCACTGTATAATTACGTCAATCCAGATAATGATGTACCAACGTCGACTGGCCAGACCTTTCTCAGAACCCCCCAACAACAGGTTCCCCCACCCCCATTCCCCTTCCTTTTTTTCTCTTCCTCTTCCACTTTCCTTCAGAGTCAAATGTTGATATTGAAAGATTCACCTTGCCGCCAGAGAGGTGGTTACGGAGTACCTGCTGTTGTTTGTTCATGATCTAAAATCATGCCGGCACTGAACTTTTTTATGAACAAGAAGTTGAAATTGGATTCAGCTTCGTGGGCTAGATTACACAACAGCGAATAAACCTAAACACAACACGCACGCACGCACGCACGCACGCACGCACGCACACACACATTACACCCCTTTGACCCCTTCCTCGTTTCCTTACAGTTTCATGATAGAGGTGTCACAGCGTGTGGACTAGTCCATATGCGCTACACCACAACTGCTAAGCTACATGACCACAGCGCGCTTGATTTACGGCTGACGGATGATTGAATTAATGAAGACAAAATGAGAAATGAAAGGGTCTCATGGATACGATTTAGCAAATGTCTGACGTTCATATTAGACCGGCATGCTGGCCAGACCTTAGGTACCCAGCTAACGTCTGCACCACAGTTACAGTCGTATGTGTGTATTTGTGTGTGTGTGTGTGTGTGTGTGTGTGTGTGTGTGTGTGTGCGCATTTGCGCGCGCGCGCGCGCGCGCGTGTGAGTGGGTGGGACCATGTGTGTGTGTGAGCCAGTGCTCATGGTGTGCGTGTGTGCATGACCTTGTGTGCGCGCGCACATGTGCGTATGTATGCACATGTGCGTGTGTGGTCTTTAGGTTTGTGTGAGCATACTCCTGCACGCACGCACGCCCGTGTTTCCACACATACGTGTGTGAATGCCTGTATTCAGAGGCGTATACACGCGCGCGCGCGCGCGCGCGTGTGTGTGTGTGTGTGTGTGTGTGTGTGTGTGTGTGTGTGTGTGTGTGTGTGTGTGTTGCCTATCTGCCTGTGTGTGTATGCATTTGATTATTTTGTGAAGCATGGCTGTTCAAAAGATGATATAGTTAGTTATATTTGTTCAGTGATGGTAACAAAAAAAGAAGAAGAGGAACAATAATAGTGATGATGATGATAGTGATGGTAATCAAAATATAACAGTGATGGATGCAATAGCTTTTGGAATGAACACTAACAGCTATGTGAATACGTTCAAGTAAGAAATCATATTGCAAAACATTAGAAGACAAGACTTAAAGAAACAAACAATTAAGAGGAAAGACGCCTACAATTAAGGCAATCAATAGACGAACAGACAGACCACCACTCTTTATCCCCCCCCCCCCCCCCCCCCCCCCCCCAGCCCTTTCCTCCACGGCAGCACGTGAACACACGTGAAACACGCGCAACCAAGCATTCGATGTGCCATCACCACACCACCACCTCAGTCTCTCCCATTCATCCACACCTCTACATCCACGGGCCTCAAAAGCCCTTGGTAACTAAGCTGAGGTCTCTATCAATCTGTGATGTACCGCGGTGTGTTTCTGTCATGGTGTACCACTGAAATATCAATCGTTGAATAGAAGCAAACCGATAAAGCAGTAGACCTAGCAATCAATAGATAATTGTAATTAAATGTTCACACATTTGGGCCTAGCATACACACACACACACACACACACACACACACACACACACACAATGTGTACACACACGCGCGCGCGCACGCACGCATGCACACACGTACGCACGCGTCGGATATGAGTTATGCATTTTTATAGTATGAATTAGGTGCTTTTGAAATCGTTGTTTGTGACTGTGATTAACTGCTGTATTTAATTTTTTCTTGTTTTATGAGGGCAGGATGTAAAAAAAAAATTTTTTTTTTTAAGCTGAAACGCTTATTCTTCAATCCTCAATACAGATGATTTTGAATTGACGCAATACACAACCACACACAATGAGCGCACACACACACTCACGTATAGAGTCACTCCACAATACATTCTTGCATCACTTCATTAGTACACACCAATACACATACGCTAGCTGTAAATCAATGTTCCGCTGTCCAATATCCCTGCAGCTGTCTTCATGCGCATTATAATTACGTCCGAGACGGGGAAAAGAGAGCTGGAGGAGGGCGGAGCGGAGAGGGATGGGTGGGTGCAGCTGTTTCCTGTGTAGTCACTGATTAGTATGAATAATCTTCATCGGTGGGCCTCTGTCGGATATGAACGCTTTCCTCCTGGGCCATGTGGTGACAGCCGAAGATTGGCTGGGTTGGTAAGGACGGACACTGGTAAATTTGAACCCCGCTAGCGTCTGGCAGTTGGAAGATGGGATCCGGAAGCAAGAACATTCCGCCAAAATCTTCTACCAGTCTCAGACGGTTACTATTTAAAGTGCTCTGGGGAAACAGAATAATGAAAAATCCAAGATGGCCACACCTGGGTTGGTGAAAACACTGGACTGCCCGGTCAACGGGTAGCAGGTTCGAACCTTGTTATCGTCTGGGAAAAGGAGATTCCGCGTAAATTCTCTACCAGTCACCGACTGTTAGTGTTTAGGTGCACCGGAGAACAAAATAGAAAAAAAAGCGGTATGTACATTAATTTTTTTTTTTTTTTTAAGGACAAAACTCACATCTTTTTCCTACACGTAACCCTTTAAAAAAAAAAGTTGTTTCGTTTGCATCAAAGAATGAGGCTGGAGGTCAAAGTCCCATAGCTCAGTGGAGAGTGAAGAGTCAGCCACTGTGTCTGGGGCATGGCATTATGGAAGGCGCAGCCCATTCCTCTCTTTCCGCCGCCTTCACCTCGCCTGAACTGAATCAGGTACCGATTGCTTTGATGCTGGGCTGGACAGGAAGTGTCCTAGCTGTAAAAAAAAAAAAAAAAAAAAAAAAAAAAGAAAAAAAAGCCGGCCTTATGATAGATTCGAACTCACGATCGTCAGCTTCGTAGCCGAACATTCGGGGCCTTTGGGCGCGGTCATTACAACTGAAGGTAAAGTGGGTTTATAGACGGACAAATGCTCTCTCTCTCTCTCTCTCTCTCTCTCTCTCTCTCTCTCTCTCTCTCTCTCTCTCTCTCTTTTCATTTTTTTTTTTTATTTGAAGTTACTGCCAGCTTTCTGGGGAGCACTGGCTACTGGACAGCTTACGGCATTCACCTGTTACCGAGTCCCCCACCCCCTCCCCACCCCCAATCGTCCAAGTCGAGGGAGAAACCGTATTTGGTCAGTGACTCTTCACTCACCATCCAGACGAACCAACACATAGCTGTGCGACATCTTCTTAAGACCCTTTGTATTTTTTTTTTTAACCGGCAGACGATCAGACACGTTTGGGACCATACTAGCCTCAAAAGGGTATATTATTCCGGGTGCGTTTAAATCCCCACGAAGAAAGCCACTAAACCAGAATAGCTTATAGTTTTTATCGTTATAATGCGACCCACCACTAGCACTACACAGGGCCGTTTTAGGGCTGTCAAACTCATAAGAGAAATGTTTTACATGATACTTGAAGTAACTCCGCGAGATAACATGGACAAACGAATTGCAAGACAAAACACGTCGCGCTTTGACCTCTGGTCTTCTTCAGGCAAGATAAACACTCAGGACAACGACAATGAAGAACGAGCAATCACTTATCTTGTCAAATTCAGCCCAAGATGGTCATATATTGGGGGGGGGGTGTGTGTGTGGGGGGTTTCACTCCCTCAACATGTCAGGTCATGAACAAATCACATCCTGAAACAGAAACAACCAGCAGAAGCAGTTTATGTTATGGTAGCTCAACTATTGTCATCCTCTGGTGTACACACAGTGAAGTAAGTGTATGCAAGTCACTGATAGCATTAAGTGTCATTTCTGAGAAAGACTCAATCACCTGATCAGTTAGAATGTGAATTTACACACACACTTCTGGCAAGAGCTTGAAGATACTCTCAAATTTGAATGTTCACATTGTGCTTTTCACACACTGTGTGCTCACACTAAGTTCTGTAGTAAGATAGTTATCGTATGTGAATGAATGAAGATCTGAACGCTGTATGAACACTAGAAATGCGCCATACAAATACTGTTTATTATTATCATCATCATCATTATCGTCATCGTCATCATTATATCATTATCATCATAGTAGTAGTAGTAGTAGTATATAATGACTATTATTACTATCAGTTGTTGTTATCAGTATTATTATCATTACTTTTATGATTACTATTATTTTTATTATTAAGGATTGCCTTTAAAATGGAAATTGTGTTATTTGGTGTTGATGAGAAAACAACAAAACGGATGATATTCTAGGCTTCACGGGCTAATTCTAATGAAAAAAAAAACGTTTCATTTTATAAATGTAGAATTAAGAAAATAAAACCTAGCCCGTAATAAAACCTTAACCTACACATGTTTCTGAAGGATCACAATTACAGACATAGAACGGAAAAAACACATCAGAAAAAGAAAAGAGGCAGAACCATCTAGGATGCTGATAGAAAACGTATACATTTGCGCACTTAATCCCCTCTCACACCGGGAGCCAATGAAGTTTCATCAGAAGTGAAGTCCAGGTTCGAGATGCCGTCATGTGAAGATTTGCAGCTGAGGTTTGAACTGTGTAGGGTGGCTGGAGGGATAAGACGGCTATAGTCACGCTACGAGCTGTATGGCGCGTTGTGATTTGCGCTGTAAATGCGCCGATTACAAAGACGACGCCAATGACTAGATACAGCCACCCCCTCGCTGGGGGTGCTGGCAGATGAGCGACGGTCATATTTGCAACGTTTACACTCGGGCCTCACTACCATCTGCTCTGTGAACTAGTGATGGGCAAGCTTTAAGCTGCGAGTGTGGCAGATTCATCTCACCTCATGATCTAGTGCTAACTCCTTTTCTCATGCTCCAGCTCCTTGACTCTTCCGACAAGTTGCAGAGTGCGTACGTTCCAGGTTCCGATGGTGATGTTCTCTGATGGAAGTTTGATGGTAGTTCGGCCTTACAGCAGCACACTTTGCACCTCCACCCTAAGAGGCTGTCAGTGGAGGGTGCGGCCGTTGGTGACCCGGATCTCGGCCAATCCGGTATGTTGTTGTCTTGTATTGTGTCCTCCATGTCCTTGGAGTGGACTTGTGGTATTCCCTGGCGGCGCCCGTCTCCTCTCCAGGTCTTCCACTGGTGAGTTACAACGTACCAGCCCCACAAGCGCGCTTCGCCCGCCAGCAGAAGCGGTTACCGGAGTGTGGCTGGGGAAGAGGTCCACGAGCCAGTCGTCAGAGTGGGGTGTCAGGGGGAGAGCCAGTGATGCCCGTCCGCCCTAAAAGGGATGCTGCTGCCAGACACCAAAAGTACTATCTCTCTTTGACACCCTCCACACGCCCCACGCCGATGACAGCGAACGGTGATAGCTGCGCAGTGAGGACGGCACCAGTGAATTGTACAGACTGATGGTCACACCATGAGAGACAGGGCTTGTGCTAACGGTGAGTGACGAGAGATACTGGAACGTTACCGTTGCTGGCTGTTAGCACCACCTGTGCAGCAACGGCGCGTGACCAGGTCGCCTCTTCTGTGTAACTGATGTCATCCTTTTCATTGCACAGCTACTGCGCAGCTACAGCGCAGCTCACAGCGCAGCTCACGGCAGTCACATTCAATGCTCGCCCACTTCCACCACCTGTCACCTATCCCAAAGTCTTAAGACTGTTGGGGCATCACAGAATACTTTGCAACCAGCTTCCGCCACTCCTCCCGGTTCCATTCCGCCTCCTCGCACTGTTCCTTGTAGAATGGTTTCGGCAAGTCCTGTTGATCTTGATTCATGGCTATATACCATCTCATTTTTCTCCTTTTCACTGTGGACAACAGGTCTTCGTATGGTGCAATGGCTTGCCTTACTCTATTCTAGACCTCCAAGTTAATAATGATCTTGCGGAAGCACCTCATTTCAAATGCATGAATCCTTCTCGCAAGTTCAGCTGTCAGATTCCACGTCTCACAGGCATAGAGAAATATGGTAAAGACCAGGGAACGCATCAGTCTAATCTAGTAACTGATTGTGATATTTCTGTCATCCTCAAATGGGTCTTAGTTTGGCTAGCGCTGCCATCGCTTGCGCAACTCTGGAGAGCACTTCAGGTTTTGATCCTTCATCAGTAAGTATTGCCCCGAGGTACTTGAAGCTCTGAACTTGATGGCGGTGTTAGCGCTGACGCGCTGATCTCCATGCCGAATGCAGCGGAACATTTTGGACGTCCACCACACCACACAAAGCGCAGCTCACAGCATTCCTGGCAGTGTGGCCCATGCCTGAGAGCAGCCAGAGAAAAGCCGGGTGCTGTAACACAGTATAAAGAACACACCAGGAAATCAATACCTTCTCTGCTCTGCATTCCACTAGTTTATTCTACTTCTTCTTAGGCAGGCAAATTCAATCTGCTGATTAATTTCAGGGAACGTATCAGCATGATTCACAGCGCAATTTGTAAGCAGCTGTTACCGGCGTAAAGTGGCCTGTGTGTGTGAATGATATTACCTGCTGCATGATGAGTTGGATGGCAAACCCTGTCGCGCGTGGCGGACTTCCGACGGGATATTAATTCGTAGATCCCACTGGCTGGTGTCCGCATGTCAACAGCTGTTTCGGCTACGGTGGGTCTTCATCAGTCTGTCGAGGAAAGAAGAGAGCGTCCAAAGGGAGACTACTTCTGGTAAGCGCGAGTTCACTTTTTTTAATGGAAGTTTGCACGGCTCATCAAGGTAGGGAGAACAGAAATGCCCACGGCGTTTGCTACCAATCAAAGGATGTAACTGTTTTTGGTGGTGCACTCTCGTCAGTTACATCAGCTTCGATGGATCTGGACACTGAACATGGATGTGACCATACTTTGTAGTTGACGAACTTATGTAACATGTGAGGAAATCCTTGGCCCGTGGTTTTAGTCTTGCTTGGAGCAGTGGTTTTCATTTCCCTACCTTTTTCCCCCCTCTCCTGTTAATTGGGACTGGGATGCCTCAGTTGATAGAGTGCCTGCCTTGTGATCCTGGTATTGCAGGTTTGAATAGCCACCGGGCCGTTTTAGTACAGGGCGATATCTCCCCCTCGGAGTTAACATTGGTTCTGACTCCACCTCCCCGAAAAGTCCTTCGAATGAGGCTATAACCGGGGTTGTGTGTATGAAATTATGTATAATATCTTATGCACACGTAGGCAGCCTGTAGTGTAAACAAGAGTGAGGATTGTAAAACGCTAGGAGATTGATCATCAACCGAGAATAGTGGACATGATAATTGACTGTGATCTGTGTTCTAGTCTTTCATGTGAGACGTTGGACCACTGTTCCCATGTGCACCAGCATACCTTGCAGCAGTCCATGTAAACATTTCAACGGAACAGGAGAATGCGTCCCCGGCAATGTCGTCTTCAGAAATAGAATACGTAAATCAAAACACACAGACAGAAATAGGGGGAGGTTGCCACCGCACCTGGACGAACAGGGGAGAGCACCCAAATTACGCACAACACAGCGGATGTGGAAGTTGTTACAGTCAAATTGGCAATTTACATCATGTGATGTGGTAATCGCTGACAGCTATCAAGGAGAACCTACGTAGCCTACACCAACATCATCAGAACCAGGACACGTGGGGGTAGACACGAAAACGTCAATTTTCATGTAAGGCACCATACAGTGGAATACGAACCAATAATATCAGACTGTAAACGCGGTCTCCACCACTGAGCCAAGAGCGTTAAAAGAGTGAAACAGACTTCACATTCGAGGAAAGAGAAGATTTTTTATGTATTCCACGTTACCATTGCGAAATGCTTAGAAATTGTCAAAGTTGAGAGTCATTGGTAACCAAGCTGTGCATGTTCCTTGTTTAGCATACTAAATTCAGGGATAGCAAATATGTGCTTGTTTCGGAATGACTGATGTTTCTGCGCAAACGACAATATTTGATATTGGCATCCTTCATCAAGTCGTCGAGTCTCTAGGCCTACCGCTAGAGCGCTGATATTTTACATCTCGAGGTTAGAGCAAGGACGTTTACAGAAATCGTAATAAAATCTCTGTATATCTGTCTAACTATTCGTTTACAGAAATCGTAATCATATCTATGTATCTATCGCTCTTTATATCTGTCTACAGAGAGATAGAGGAAAAGGCAGAACGATCAGTGTAAACAAATCTTTTCCAATATTTCGGGCGGCGTCTCTTTTTTCCAGGACGGCAGGTTGTATAGTTTTACGTCAAAAGTGGAAAAACATCATAGGGTCGAAGCTTAAAGAGAAATTGTGTCATGACAGTGATGACATCACCAAGCGATGCAAAGACTAAAACATCATCCTGTTTTGAGTATGTCTTCACTCCACACCCCCATCAATCTACCAACACACACACACACACACACACACACACACACTCACCTTACCATCTCTCTCCTCCACCCTAACCTTCTCTCTCTCTCTCTCTCTCTCTCTCTCTCTCTCTCTCTCTCTCTCTCTCTCTCTCTCGGGAGTTCATCATGATAGCTGTACCCATCCTTCTCCTTTGGCCGCCTTTTTACCTTCCCTGAATAGAATCAAAAACCCATTTTCTTGGCGGGTGGACACAATTTTTAAGCCGGAAAAAAGAAAAGAAAAAAGAAAACGACCCCACGAGTGCTTCGCTCTCACAACGATCAGCACCGCAGAGAGGTGTCCTAACCATGTAACTATGGGGCGTTTCAATAAGAGGAGCAAACATGGACAAATATTTTTGGAGAAAAAAAAAAAGAAAAAAGAAAAGAAAAGAAAGAAAGAAAGAAAAAAGAAAGTTTAAGCAACCTAGCTTCTGATTTAAGTTCTGTCCTCTGTGGGATTTCCCATATAAACTTCAATGAAAAAAAGATAAATTTAAAAAAAAAAGATGTAGGAGAGGAAATGTTTTCCATGAATGTACCGCCATTTTGACCCACGCACCACCAGTACTGTCCCCTGGTCGGTCGCCTGCTACGTGCGCAGTTCACATTTTCCGGTTCTCTGATCAAGGAAGTCAATGGGAATGTCGGCCGATGTTCCCCCAGTAAAGAACTCGTTCATGATGGTTGTAGAAGCTAAGCTGTGTGTCACATTTTTTTTTTCACATTCCACTGGAAAATCCACGAAAAAATACAGAAAATGATTACCACTGTAAGATGTGTAACAAATATATAAACCAAGATACAAAACACAATTAGAAATGTGAACACTGACTATAAACCACGAAGAGCCCCAGAATAATCATCATAATAATAATAATAGTAATAATGATATTAAAACTGATAATAATAATAATGATCATAATAATAATAGTTAATGTTTACAACAGATGACCGGAGGAAAACCTACGTGAGATGACCAGACGACGTAAGCAAAAATGTCTTCTGCTTTTCATCCTGCTCCTCTTCATGTTCATCGTCTTTGCCCTCCACGAGATGACTCCTCCAAAGGTCAAGGGCAGATTTTCCGTGGGGCCTCGGCAGGGATCCAGTCCTTTCATTACAACCTTTCCACCCAGAAATACCTCGTCGAAGACTCGGGAACACCATGAGGGTCAGGTCAAAACGATCCTCTTGTGGACGTCCTTCTTTGGTTCCAAGATGTGGCTGACGTCTTCCAGTACCTTCCGGTCCTGCGCAGTGAAGACGTGTCGCGTGACAGATGACATGGCGGAGATGGCGCAGGCTGATGCCGTTCTGATGAACGTGCGGAATATTTACACCCCTTCCGACTCCTCATCCTTGCCCCCCTATTCTCTCTCCTCGTCTCAGGTCTCTCCTCTCTGCTCTCTCTCTCGTCTCCTCTCTCTCTCTCTCTCTCTCTCTCTCTCTCTCTCTCTCTCTCTCTCTCTCTCTCTCTCTCTCTCTCTCTGGCTCTCTCTCTCCCTCTCTCTCTCCGTATTTGTCACCTCTCTCTCTCCGTTTACCCTCCTCCCGTATTTGTCACCTTCCCCACATACCCCCTTCCCACACAACACGTGCGGAATATCAGTTCCATTTCTATGCTATGTGCACCCTCAAGGGCCCTATCCAAATATCTCATCGGACGGTTTTTTAAGTGCTTATTCCCACCCACACCCACTCAATCGTTAACCCCCCCCCCCCCCCCCCCTCCCCCCCCCCCCCCCCCCCCCCCCCCCCCCCCCCCCGAGCTTTTGCTTTTAGCTGATAATTATTCACCGTGTCAAATTTACGGTTTTTCGTTTTGACTTGTCGGCCAAGAAGTGCTCTTATACATTGCTGTCTTATATAAGAAGCTTTGGTTATAAGCTTTGAATCTTTTTTCCAAGAAGTGCTTAGTTCTTGCACACACGTAAAATCCCATCACCAGCTTTTGCGGAAGTGAAGGTCAGTTTTGGTCGTTGGTATGGATGACACGTGTATACACTCATACCATGCTTCTTCCGTGAAAATCAAAAAAATGATTGACCGATATTCGCCTGAATGACACGGGGGGACGAATGTTAAGCGCCAGCAGGCAGCTCTTCCTTCGGCTCTACCCAGACAGGCAACTCGTTGTATAAATGAAGGTGTGGATTGCAAAAGGCTTAGAACTTGATTTCTGACGATAGGAGCAAAAGAAAAAATACAGAGAGAGAGAGAGAGAGAGAGAGAGAGAGAGAGAGAGAGATTATGTTGCTCTTAGCCCAGCCAATTGCAAAAAGCCCTATTAGGGCTGTTACCCGTTCAAGTTAACTCTTAAAATAGATTGAAGAAACTATATACACAACTCATTATTAAAACAGTTTTTTTTTTTTTTCTAAAAGCACGTCGGATTTCGTTAGATCCGGATGAAAAATGTTGATCTCTTTCAGAAAAAAAAAAAAAAAAAAGAACACATTAGGCTGGACATCTCTGAACAAGATTTTCATGGAGTAGGTGGGGATGGGTGGGAGGGTGGGTGTATCTGATTGATGTCTGTGAACGGTCTCTCTCTCTCTCTCTCTCTCTCTCTCTCTCTCTCTCTCTCTCTCTCTCTCTCTCTCTCTCTGTGTGTGTGTGTGTGTGTGTGTGTGTGTGTGTGTGTGTGTGTGTGTGTGTGTGCTCTTCTGTTTTTCTGTGTATGGTGAGATCCCTGATGTGGCCCCTGTGAGGCCCACTGAGCAACAAAGGCTAAAAAAAAAGAAAGTGAACACTCGTCTACAGGCCCTAACAAAAATTGTATTTTACAGTGCGCATGCTCTCTCACTGACAAATAGGCTGAATGGCTGGCTAGCGCGACAGACGCCTGTTTTAAAGAGGTAGTTGTAGCAAGGGCGGACTATATCGTCCATTTCAAAAGACGACCAAACCATTAGCATACGGCAATTCCCCTTCCCCAGCTCTTCCACAATCCCCGACTCAAAAAAAAAAAAAAAAGAAACGAAACGAAACGAAAAAAAAAGGAAAAAACGGAGATAAAAAAGAAGAGGACCATGCGGGAGAGAAAAGGGATGATTGACCATTCGTCACAATGCCTGCAACACCACGTAACTCGAGATCGGAGACACAGTGGGAGGGGTTAGGGGTGGGATGCGAGGTAAGAGCTATGCATCAAGTCATATGTTTTTTGTCACTTACAAATGGACATCTACGTAAAACTATTCCAAGAAACAAGAAACACAGGGTTGAGAGGGGGGAGTTGGGTGAAGATGGGGGATGAACTGCTGTCCCGCTGTTTTTTCTTAAACAAAGACAATTTATTGATTTTTCTTTGATTTTACAGGGGGGGGGGGGGGGGGGGGGGCAAGGGATTGGGGTGGGTGTAGGGGAAGGAGACTGAGGGACCAGGGGAAGGGTGAGGGTGGTGGTGGCCGGCAGACGTTGCAGTTCCCATGCTATATAATGCCCCTGGATGGACTTGATCCAATATCACACATGAGTCAAGAAAGTCACCAAGATGTTATTCAACATCCACACCCACCCAATCACTTCCCGTATTACTGCAGACAAGAATAACCAGGCCACCCAGCGGGATTCAAACTCGCAACGTCTGACCGCGACAGCGAGCCCGATACTGTACCACGGGGCCACTTTACAGAACTGCGCCTGTCAACTACCGACCCCCTTTTGATTTTTTTTTTTTTAAGGTAAGCATCATTGATGAATATTATATCTCGTTGTCTATGAAAAACTAAAGTGCTGATATTAGAGTATGATTTTTTCCCCCAGGCATATAAACAATCGATGATAACTTATTTACATCAACTAGACGCATTTCAAACAGGTATGGATCATCCACGGATCGGAGCCTCCATATTATGTCACTATTGATCTGGAGAGCTTCAACAACGTGTTCAACTGGACTTCCTGGTACCGTTCAGACGCAGACATTTTCTCTGCATACGGGCACTTTGCTCCTAAGCGTCCTGTCAGGGAAACCGAAACCGAGGTACGATGATTTATTGGACGCACTTTGCATTCTATCTGTGTTTAACATAGATGTAATTTTTGTAAGTTCTGTTAAGGACCGAAATATTCATATATATATTATAATCATTTCCTTTCTAGGCATATCATCTGTTTTGAATTTCCTGGAATAGTTTGTGTATGTCTAGATTTATATTAAAACACACATATTAGTTTTTTTAAAGTATAATTACTGTTTCAATAACAACTATTCAGCTGCATCCTTCATTAAAGCAGAAAACATGCGCACAGCTGATGGAATTCTATAACAAATTGCAGGCAACCAAACATACAGAAGTTGAAAATCCACTTTGTAAAACAGAAAATCCATACAGGCACATTACATCTTATCGACATGGACTTTCCATTTCTGCATATCTGTAACAGGAGGTGTGTGTCCGAATTAAAGTATGTCAGTGGAGTTTGTGTTCGTGCTGAGTTCAGAAATATCTCTTTCATCATAATTCACTTAGTCTCTCGCTCCACCTACACCCTTCCATCTACCCTCCACCTCCCCCACCCTTCTCTCTCTCTCTCTCTCTCTCTCTCTCTCTCTCTCTCTCTGTCTGTCTCTCTCTCTCTCTCACCATATGCTTCCCGTTTTGTCTCATTATCTCTGTGTCTGTCTGTCTGTCTGTCTCTCTGCCTCTCTGTCTCTCTCTCTCCTCTGTCTGTCTCTCTGTCTATCTCTGTCTGTCTCTCTCTCTCTCTCTCTCTCTCTCTCTCTCTGTGTGTGTGTGTGTGTGTGTGTGTGTGTGTGTGTGTGTGTGTGTGTGTCTCCCCCCCCCCCCCCCCTCCCCCCAACAACCTCTCCTCCCAGGTCTCCAAACAATCGGACGTTTTCTTTTTATCACCAATTCTTCCAAACTCCTCACCCTCTCCACCACCCTTCACTTCCCCCATTCAAGGCAGACGACAGAGACAGACCCCCCAGCCACCACCACCACCTCTCCAACACGTCCCACACACACCACCACCACCACCATCATCACCTGACGTCTTCCAGCCCAACTACCTCGACGACGAGCCGAGCAGCAGCAGCAGCAGCAGCAGCAGCAGCAGCAGCTGGAAGAGAGGTTCTCCACTCTCCCGCCGACCTGGCCCTGTACGAGGGCGTGGACGACCCTTTCGGCCTCCACGACCTGCTGGTGTTCTGGGCGGCCAGTAGCTGCATCAATTTCAGCCAGCGGTACAAGCTGGTGCACGCGCTTCGGGAGCATCTCCCCGTGGACACCTACGGGTTCTGCGGCGAGCGGAGCTGCCTGAAGGGCAGCCGGGAGTGCCACAGCTTGCTCAAGCGCTACAAGTTTGTCCTGGCCTTTGAGAACGGCTACTGCCGTGACTACGTAACGGAGAAGTACTGGAACGCCCTCAGCAGGTAGGGGGCTGGGGGGGGGGGGGGGGGGGGGGGGGGGGGGGGGGGGGGTCGAGGGCGGATTATCACGTTAGGGTGTGGGGAGTGTGTTTGTCTGTGTGTGTGTGTGTGGTGTGTGTGTTGTTGCTCAAGATTCGATGATCTTGGACAACCGTGATCATACCCTGTGTAAATCCTTGCTGATTTCAGATCAAAATGATGATTTTCCCTGTGCCCCTCCCCTTTTTCTATTTGTTCATCTACCCTAATGTTTTCTCCTCTTTTGTTCCCCTACCCTACTTTTTTCTCTTTTTCTATTTGTTCATCTACCCTACGGTTTTTTCTCTTTTTCTGTTTGTTCATCTAACCTACGGTTTTCTCCCTTCTCTGTTTGTTCATCTAACGTACGGCTCCCCATTTTCCATTTGTTCATCTAACCTTTGGTTTCCCCTTTTTCTGCTTGTTCATCTAACCTATGGTTTTCTCCTTTTTCTGTTTGTTCATCTTACCTACGGTTTCCCCTTTTTTCTGTTTGTTAGTCTAACCTACGGTTACCCCACACGCACACCCCACTGCCCCCCCCCCCCCAATCCCCCCCCCTCTCTCTCTCTCTCTCTCTCTCTCTCTCTCTCTCTCTCTCTCTTTAGTCTGTCTCGGTATCTCTCTCTCTCTCTCTCTCTCTCTCTCTCTCTCTCTCTCTCTGTCTGTCTCTCTCTCTCTCTCTCTCTCTCTCTCTCTCTCTCTCTCTCTCTCTCTCTCTCTCTCTCTCTCTCTCTCTCTCTCTGGAACCTGTCTGGCTTTATGTGTATGTTTGTTAAGCACATGAGCGCATGGGCTTGTGCATGTCGTTCTGCTTTTCTGTGCATGAGACTGTGTGCATGCGAGAGTGGGGATGTCGGCGCATGCGCGCCCCAGTGTGTTTATGTGTGTGCTTTCGTGTATGTGTGTGCATGTATGTGTGTACGTATTCATATGTGTGTGTGTGTGTGTATGTATGTGTCTGCATGTGTGTGTATGTGTACGTGTACGCGCGCGCGCGCGCGCGCGTGTGTGTGTGTGTGTGTGTGTGTGTGTGTGTGTGTGTGTGTGTGTGTGTGTGTGTGTGTACATAACTATGTTTGTGCGTGCGTGACCATGCGCCTGTGTAGGTATGTGTATGAGAGCACATATTTGAGCTTTAGATGTGAATGTGCAAGTGTGCGCTTACATGCACGTGACTATGTATGTGCGTATGCATAAGCTCATGTATCGTTTTATTCCACCGAAACATTCTGAACCGAAATACAGTTCAACACACGAAAGGAAGAACAAAGTAACGCTTATTGAATACCTATCCACGAAAGAGAAATGACTTTTTCAACACGCATTTCATCTACAGACGTCACAAATACCACGCAAAAAAAGAACACTTGCTTCCTAGACGTTTGTAAGTAACAGCAGATGACGCTCGAAACATGCAATATTAGGCTGGCCCACTCATCTCCATACACATCACGAACTCACATAACCCCAACACCATTTTCTCTTTGTGGCGTGTGTCAACGCTCAGGAACCAGATCCCCATCGTCAGCGGCGGGGCAGACTACTCAAAGATCGCCATCCCGGGCTCCTACATCGACGTGGATGACTTCCCCTCCGTGGAGAGCCTGGCCAACTATATCCTGCGCGTGGCCTCCGACCGCCGCCTGTACAACTCGTTCTTCGCCTGGAGGTCGGCCTACCGGCGGCTGGTCTACGGCATCAGCAACTGGTGCCAGATGTGCGCCGCCCTGCATGACGAGGCCAGGCTGCCCCAGGTGTACTCTGACTTCAGGGGATGGGTTGCTGAGGACACGTGTCCTGTGCACAGCGTGAGTGGCTGTGGAGGACATGTCCCTTTTTTTTTTTTCAGGAGAGGGGATACGGGGAGATTTCAGAATTTTTGTTTTTTTGTCAGAATGTGGGTTGTAGGATTCCTGTCCTTTGCAGGACAGGGGTTGACACACACATAGATAGATATATACAGGGCTGATGATGTGAGATACAATTGTCCTTTTTTTCCAGGTGTGAGTTGTAGGATGTCTGTTCTTCGAAGTACATGAGTTGTGGAATACCTGTCCTTTTACAGGATAGTATATATAAATATATGTAATGCTGAACAATTACGTAGTGGGAGTAAACAAGGGCAGGCTAACAGTTCTTCAGGCATTCTAGTAAGAACTTGGCAAAGATTTGAATTTGTTTTTTTTTAATTGAAGACGAACAAAATTTTGGAGGGGGGGGGGGGGGGGGGGAATATATTATAAATATGAGAAACCCTTCACTAACTGCCTACGGGAACCATCGCATTTCCCTTTGAAGACAGATCCATTTGTATCGCCTGCTCCTAGGCCTTTCGTCTGTCGAATCGGACTCATCAGGGAGACACAGTTGATTGCGTTTGTTCTCTTGGTGTCAAACAGAGACACATCACAGTCCATAATTCTGTGGTGTGTTCTCACCACCAAGAGTTCAAAAAAGAATGCAACAGCACCCCCAAAGCAGCCATCGAAGGGTAGTAAATGGAACAAAACGAAAGAGTGGAAAGGGAAAAAGTTGCTGAAAAACTAAAAACATTATGCAAACAGTATAAAATGTAGGGGACAATCTTTGAGCCTATGCTTGAGGGTCCATTCAAGGATGCAAGGGAGATTAAAAGATATGGAACAGTCTGAGCGGTCAGCTCTGCTGTTCAATAACCCAAGCATTGTGAGTGGCTAAGAATTGTACAGAACAACCTTTACTTGGATCTCCTAAGAGATGCAATCTCCCACTGATTGACCGAACTTATAATGCTCAACAATTAAGTAGTCGGAGAAAACAAGGGCAGGCTAACAGTTCTTCAGTCATTATAGTAATGACTTGGCAAAGATTTGAATTTAAAAAAAAAAATTTGAAGATGAAGAAAATGGGGGGAATATATTATAAATATGAGAAACCCTTCACTAGCTGCCTAAGGGAACCTTATATATATATATATATATATATATATATATATATATATATATATATATATATATAATTTCTGGTTTCTATTTCAGTCAATTCTACAGGGTGCGGAGCTCAGGACAAGACAGTATATATATATTCGTTAAAATAGTATGGTAAAAAGAAGTTTTAAAATCATCTTTTTACCATACTATTTAACAGATGTTGCTCCCCAAGGGTTGAGCACTTTAAAAATTTTATTAGGCGTTTTTAGTACTATTCTTGATATATATATATATATATATATATATATATATATATATATATATATATATATATATATATATATAATAAACTAATGAATTCCAGGGATAAGTACCTAGCACCATTCCAGCAACTTACAGAGCAGCTTGGTGTTGCAATGACTGCAAGAAATATTGAATTATAAACAAAGCTTGCTCTTATGTCTTAGATTGAAGAAATAGGGGGAGATAACATATCTGCAGTGGTAGATGATTCTGCCTAACTAACAGTATGTGCTTGAGTGGGTGGATGGGGAATATTAAATGCTTCTCAAAATGAACCTTCAGCAAGCTTATAGTCTCCAAGTGGGAGACAGTTTCCGAAAGGGAGAAAACTCACTAGCCTAGTCCTGGTCAGATACCGGTATTTCGAAACCTGATTGTTTCTCCTCAGTGACCGCGGAAAGTGGTAATTTGACTCCTCTGCCTTTTCGGTTTTAAGAAGAATGCTATCCCCGAAAAAAGGCTGGTGTGCAATACCGTAGTATGTTTGTTGAGTTTTCAAAAAAACAAAAAAAAAAAAAAAAAAAACCAAGGTGCTACCTAAGAAGCAAAGAAAATCATGAAAGAGTAAAAACAAGCTACATTTTCTTGTGAAAAGTAGAAAATATAAAAAGATATCATCTTAAGACACATGTGTGTGTGTGTGTGTGTGTGTGTGTGTGTGTGTGTGTGTTCAAAATATATGTGTTTCAGAATGTGGGCTGTTGAGTGCCTGTTCTTTACAGGACAGGAGTTATGGGATACCTGTGATGGGAGATGTGGGTGTGTGTCCTTTTCCGAATGTGGATTGTGGGATAGACCTGTCCTTTATGGACAGAAGAAGAGACGGGTGTCCCTGTTTTCAAAATGTGGATTGTGGTATACATGTATACATGTATCCTTTGCAAGATGAGGGATGAGGGGTATGTGTCCTTTTTTGGAGTGTGGGTCATGTGATGTATATTTTTTGCAGGTAGGAGACCTAGGGTTTGTGTCCTTTTTCAGATTGTGGATTATAGGATACCTGACCTTTACCGGATAGACGATTTATGTACCTTTTTCAGAATGTGCATTGTGGTATACACCTACCTTTTGCAGGAGATGGTGGATGTGTGTGTCCTTTTCGGAATATGGGTTTTGGGATGTGTATACTGTACAGAATAGAGTTGAGGGAAACCTGTCGTGTCAGGATAGGAGTTGTATGATTTTTTGTTGTTGTTTTTTTTTTTTTTTAACCCAAAAATGAGGGTTGCAGGATATATGTCCTTTACAGGATAAGAGACGTGGGATATGTGTCCTTTTTCACAATTTGGTTTGTAGGATACCCGTCCTTCTCAGGATAGGAGTTTTGGGACCCATGTCCTCTACATGACAGGAGTTGTTGGATACCTGCCGTTTACAGTGCAGGAAATGTGGGATATGTGTTCGGTTGCAGAATATGGGTTGTAGGGTACCCGTCCTGTACAGAGTAGAAATTGTTGGATTGGAAACTTGACCTTTACAGGACAGGAGTCTGTGGGAACCTGTCTTTTACATGATGGACATCGTGGGGGGGGGGGTGGGGGGGGGGGGTCTCTCTTCTTCAAAGAATAGGACTTGTGGCATACCTGCCATCTACAGCGTAGGACATGTGAGATGCCTGCCCTTTTACGGATATGACATGGGATCTTTTGCCCATTACAGGATAGAAATTGTGGGATATGTGCCCTTTAGAGGAGATGAACTGTGGGATACCTGCCCTTTACCGCCATGGACTTGCGGATATTTATCCTTTACTGGATAGGAGTTGTAGGATATCTGGCCGTCACAGGAGAAGGGCTGTGGGTTGATAGTTCTCTATAGAATATGAACTGTGGATTTATATCCTGTACATAACGTCGGTCGAGGGATTCATGTCCTTCTTTGAACATGAGAACATGTGATACCTGCCCTGTGGAAATCACGAGCCAAGTAATACCTGCTCTGTAGAGAACGTGAGGGTGGGATACCTGCCCTTTAGAGAAACATGAGCCGTGGGTTACCTGCTCTGTAGAGAATAAGGGTTTAGACTTTCGCAGGGAAAAGACATGCCCCTCAAAGATACATATCTTTATCGATATCTGTCTGTACTACAGTACTTTTCTTTCAGTTGGATTTTTATGTCATTATGGCCTGAAATCATGAGGAAGGAAAGAACGAGTGTCCGTAGAGCTGAATATGACTCAGGCCTCTTGTGCCAAAGTATATCCAGGCGTGGATCACATCATTTTTTTTTTTTTTTTTTTTTTTTTTTTTTTTTGGGGGGGGGGGGACGTTTTTTTTAGGAATTCATTGAAGAAATTTTTGCAGAAATTTTCCAAAGCGTGTGTATTGTGTGTGTGTGTGTGTGTGTGTGTGTGTGTGTGTGTGTGTGTGTGTGTGTGTGTGTGCGTGCGTGCGTGCGTGCGTGCGTGCGCGCGCGCGCGCGTGCGTGTGTTTGAGTGTGTGTAAATGGGGTGGGGAATAAGAGGGGTGGTTACTGGTTCTTCCATGTTCTCATTTTTCAAACTTTCAAATTCTTGTAATGGGGGGGGGAGGGGGAGGGGCACGTTCTTCCCCAAACTATTCAGGGACATCTCTGCCAGGATGTTATCTCGAGAGATCTCATCAAAATTCCGCTCAGAAAGACACAATGTCATGAGTGAAGGTGTGTTTTCAACAATTTTTCTTCCCTTCTTTGTCTCCTTTTTTTTCTTTTGTCGCTTTCTTTCTTTCTTTCTTCCTTTCGTTCTTTCTTTCTTTCTTTCTTTTTTTTTCTTCCTTTCTTTTATTTATTTTCTTTTTGTTATTGTAGTTTTCTCTCTCTCTCTCTCTCTCTCTCTCTCTCTCTCTCTCTCTCTCTCTCTCTTTTTTTTAGTTTGGGTTTGGGGGGGGGGGGGGGGAGGGAGGGAGGGAGGTTTAGAACCCGTGGACTCGCCCCCTACCCCCTCCCTGCGTACGTAACAGTAATAATAATCATCACCATCGTTAGAATCATCATAATGATAAGGATTTTCTGTTCCAGGTATTCCATCACTTCAGGTGGCTCTTCCAGTACGTAGTCTTCAAGACCTTGGGGATCTGAACATCTGATCAGCTTTCTCCAAAGGGTCGGAACACTGGAACCGTGGCCCAGTGGTAAGAAAGCAAGCACAAAAAGAGATATTCTGGGTTCAAATCCCTAAGCTCTTTCTCTCCCTTCACCATGTGTACATCAGCCTGATTAGAGAGAAGGAGAGGAAGGGGGGGAGAGAGAGAGAGAGGTGTGTGTGTGGGGGGGGGGGGGGATACAGAAGAAGAGAAAGAATGAAACAGACGTTCAGAAAATCGAGGACAAATAGGTCACTGGCAGGTAGACTGACAGAAAGACATTTTGAAAAGCTCGTGTACTTCATGTTTGTGTTTATGTAGATGTTAGTGCGTGTGTGTGTGTGTGTGTGTGTGTGTGTGTGTGTGTGTGTGTGTGTGTGTGTGTGTACGTCCGTGTCTCTGTTTATGTCTGTCTCTGTGGCTGTGTGGGGAGAGGGCGTGTGTGTGTGTGTGTGTGTGTGTGTGTGTACAAGGTTACGATTAGGGATTGGCCCTGGCTCTCGATATCCCTCATTTTTTATTTGACTGTACTAGTACAAAAAATCACTTTCAGCCTCTTCATGATAAGATGAAGTCCTTCAAGCTTCCGTTGACTTTGTCAAGTGTTTTTAATCCCAGTTATGAGAACGGCTGGAGCCTGGCAATGTTGGCTGTTACTCTTATTAAATCTCATCCACTGGAAGATATTTTTAATTCTTCCACCGCCCCACCCTCTCCTC
>JADBJO010001834.1:125561-173061 GCA_016801955.1 Conus betulinus
TCAGTCACAATGTTTTTGTTAAAGAAAATTCTTTGCAACAAAATGCTTGTAACCGGGATTTTAATTGTGTTTAATGTTTACCTTGACTTTTATGCCACGCAGTTTATGTTGTGTGCAGCGTTTTGCAGTGTTGCGCTGATGTTGATGACGTTTCAGATGTGAAGACTGTTTCATGTTGCAGTGTTGACCAGAATCCAACACATGATAACCAATGATTACGTTTGTGTATAGACTACATGTTTGATGGACAAATCCAACACACGCAACTCTTGTCTCTCTCTCTCTCTCTCTCGCTCTCTCTCTGTCTGTCGCTCTGTCTCGGTCTCTCTCACGCGCGCACACACACACACACACACACACACACACACACACACACACACACACATACAAGTACGCGCGCACGCGCGCGCGCGCGCACGCACACACGCACGCACGCACGCACGCATGGGAAAGGTGTTTTATGGATGATATTAAGAACAGGAATAATTCGGTGAAATGCGTTGTGCTCAGAATTCTTGAAACAAGATGTGGGTGTGTTCCATATCAACTGAGTTACGTTTGTATAACCCCAATTTTAATTTTGAAAGAATCCCGCCGAATAACGTTTAGCAGCGAGTCCTGTAATAGGTGTGAAGTAGGGCCAACTAGCGTTTTTTTTTTTGTTGTTTTTTTTTTTTTACAAAGGCGGCTTTATCAGTCAGAATGTATATCCATCGATTTTAAACCTAATATTGTAAGTTGAAGTTAGTGTGCTTTGCACAAAAATGTTGTTTGTTTCATTGTAGGATTTTTCACAGAAGATGGCTTGCATTGTTGGAATTTGAAATACGCATTTGTCAATTGTTATACCTAACGTCGTTTGTTTGACTTGAATTTTAAAGTACTTTCTCTGATAAATTGCGCTCACCGTTTTGTACAAAAGATATCGTTTCCGTCATATTGATTTCTGTGTTCAAGAATAATATATATTGCTTGTCGTATTATGTCTTACGATGTTATTAAAGTAATACTAGATCCCTTGGTGTCCCAAACCCTGACATTAGGTAAGTGTGTCTGCTCGAACAGATCTGTGTATTTATGTAATGTGACAGTGTGACATATTCATTCAAATTATATCTACTGTAACAATATAAAGCTGTCTAAAGCCTTTCATGTGCCGGCGAGTCTGGTATCATAGCCTGTGCTATGTCAATTCTCGCAATTTACAGCTAGTCAGTATTAGCATTGTTTGCTAAATTTTGGTAGTAATGCAGTACTAAGATGCCCCGGCAATACGTCTTTCGTTTCAAGCAGATGGCATGGGGTTGCATCCCATGTCTTTCATTCTGTGGCCAAACGTATGGCAAGGACAGCTTGCTAGGGTTTGGCTCTGTCTAGCTTTGCCCTTTTTGTTTTGAATATATGTTGTGGCTGATATAAACTTCTGTTTACGAAACGAGTCCAGCTAGGTTGTTTAATTTGGCCTACCCAGCATTGGCGGCGTACAAGGATGTACAAACCAGCACTTTGTGAAAATTAAAACCCAGGTTAATATTCAAAATTAAGTAACCCATGACGCCCCCACCACCACCACCCCCCACCACCACCACCCACCTTCCCAAAAAAAAAAAAAAAAAAAAAAAGAAAAAAAATATTCAATTGAGATTCACTTATCTAAAACAAAATAAATCGAGAAGAAGGAAAAGCGAAAATAAAGAAAATTACATCATGTGGAGAAGTGCTATGTAATATACTACATACACCATAACAATAAATAAATAAATAACCACTTTTTTTTCAATCCCAGATTGGCGTCAGACTCGGTCTGCCCCAAAATGCTGTAGAGCCAAGACAGTGGACATTTTTCTGTCAAGGATCTCCAAGGCTCTTTAGACAAATCAATTACTAATAGAAGGAAAATTTGTTTTCCTGTCCTTGATCTTTCATTGCATAACTTTTTTTTTTCTCGTAGATCACCCATGACCAAATAATCGAGAATGATTCTGATCTCTGTGGAAGGAAGGATGAATGGATGTAAGGAAGGAAGGAAGCATCCGATGCCCTTGTAAACGTATTTTCTCTTCAGTATCATGGGCACCAGATGCCACCCCCGAAGCTTTGCCCAAAGACCACTGTCATGGCACAAATTGTCGCCGTAGCGAAATTGTCGCCGGCGACAATTTGTTTCTAACATGTTGTCACCATCACACATATTGTCGCCCCCATAGATGTCATTATGCTGATTGTGTGTATGAGCGTTTCTAGTGGCTTTGTTCATGTGTAGGAGTAAATTGTGTGGGCTTGCCTTGAGCAGTTTCTGTCTCTGTCTGTCACCGTCTCTGTCTCTGTCTCTGTCTCTCTCTCTCTCTCTCTGCATACATGTGCGCATTTGTGTGTGTCTGTGTCTGTCTACTCTCCTATTTGTGTGTCTGTCTATGGATCTTAGTTTGTATGTATGTATACAGTGAAAGAAAGAAAACACAGAGAGAGAGAGAATGTGCATGTATTTCTGTGAGAAAGAGAGTGTGTGTGTGTGTGTGTGTGTGTGTGTACCTATGTATATAAGCGTGTCTGTCTGTCTGTCTTTTTTCCCCATCTATCTGTTTGTCTACGTTCTTGTGTGCAGAATGAAAAGAAAAAGTGTATATACAGAGAGAGGGGGGAAAAAAAGCTGTGTGTGTGTGTGTGTGTGTGTTCGTGCATGCGTACGTGTATGTGTGTGTGTATGTGTGTGTGTGTGTGTGTGTGTGTGTGTGTGTGTGTGTGTGTGTGTGTGTGTGTAATGAGGCTATCCTTTTTTCGTTTAATTAACACGATGTTTATTGAGTGTTGTTGAACTCTTATCCTCCATGACCTTAATTAGGGTCAAAGGATTCAACTTGAACGTAAGTGTGTGTGTGTGTGTGTGTGTGTGTGTGTGTGTGTGTGTGTGTGTGTAAGTGGGCATATACGCGTGTCTTATATCAATGGCCTAACCAATGCCTCTACATTCTGTATCTGCGGTCATTGTACCACATTCTGTGTCATTGGTACCACTGAAGTCGAATTTGAAATAAAAAATACATGTTAGTCTCAGGGTCATTTTCTTTGTGTGTGTGTGTGTGTGTGTGTGTGTGTGTGTGTGTGTGTGTGTGTGTGTGTGTGTGTGTGTGCACGCATGAGCATGCGCGCGCGCGCGCACATGTGTGTGTGTGTATGTGTGTGGGGGAGAGAAATTGTATGGCTAACATCAAAAAGAAATTAACAAAAACACACCTCTCAGGAATCAAAATTGAAAAAAAAGTCGTGAAGAATTTGGATCAAAAGAATTCTAAAACAACTAGAAAGAACAGCAATCTTGAAATCTTTAATACTATCCAAAATTGTGTTTTTGTGGACACTTCTATGGAATCCATCAGAAAAATTCTTGGAGACATCGCGTCTTCTCTGTTTAAAGCTTGTGTGGAATTTAAGAAGAAAAAAAAAGACAATTAGTAGAAAGGTTGCACGCAGAAGAATAGATGATGGAGGCATTGGATATCCAGACTCGGACTGTTTTATGCAAGCTTTGAAGTTAGGATGTATGAGAAAACTGATAACAACAGATTATAAGTGGACAGGGGTTGTAACGTTTTTACACCCGGATTTACATACATACATTACATAGACTTGGACAGAATTGCCTGTTTACCCAGGATGAGCAAAGTTTGTATTTGAAAAACACAATTCAAGTTCATAATCTTTTTTTTTCAATAAAATTAAACCCGTCTGAAATCCTGGCAGAATCATGGTCTTTAATTGATAGGATGAATTTAAATAGCATTTCATTAAGTCAGAATGATTGGGCTGATCAAAATGCATTGCAGACTTGTGCCAGAAAGATGGTAGTTCCTGACATGCTGAATTTCTTCACAAGTGCAAAATATGAACAAATTTTTCTGATGAAAAAAGGATTAAAGACCATGTTAATACACTTAACATTCATGTGGAAATTAATGAAAAATCTAAAGATTCCGAAAATGCACTAATCTTAAAATGGTTTAAAAAGGGGAACACGATTGTATGATGATATCCTTGTGGACGATGTTTAAACATTCAAAACGCTGTCGTCAATGGGATTATATAAAACTGAATTCACGAATCAATTGGTAAAAACTTTGAAATTAATACAAAAGATTCTGGAAACAAAGTTGAAGTGTGGTTTCAGATCAGACTGATACATAGAAAAAACGTTGAAGTGGTTTCAGATCAGACTGATACATAGAAACAAATGAAGTTTCAACAAAGTTGAAGTGGTTTTTCAGATCAGACTGATACATAGAAACAAAGCTGAAAGTGGTTTCAGATCAGACTGATACTAGAAACAAAGTTGAAGTGGTTTCAGATCAGACTGATACCTAGAATCCTACCTACAAGTGTAGCGTTATTGTACATGGGTGTCAAATCTGATGACAAATGTACGTTTAGCCAGCATGTAAATGACAGTATATAAGAAAAGTTCTGGAGATGAATACATATGAAAGCTTTTGGGGACGTTTTGCATAAGCAATTAAAGACAGATGGGACGTTTTGAAACAAGCATTTAAGACAGATATATCCATGTAACATTTTTTTTTACGAAAAAATAATACTTTTTGGACATGACTCAGATTTTAGATCTGACAGAGACTTGTGACAATTGTTCTTTAACAATCACATTGAATTTTTTTGTTTAAAAGGAAACAATCATATAAAATGAGAATTGGTAACTTATTCTTGAACCAGCCACAAAGACCGTTTAAATATTGAAATAAAAGCATGTATTACAATAAAGATATAAAAAAAAAAATGCCTCAGGGTTCCAGCAGATTTCGACCCCGACAGCCAGGTGTTGAGGAATCCGTGCTTCCGGCTACACCTTGCTGGCCACACGCCACAGTTAGGATTTTGCACTGAAACACTACAATAGTCCATGTAAGAGTTTTGAGGCTTACCATAAGTTTGAGCTAGCATTCCATATTGCGCTGATGATTGGTCAAATGAACAACTCCCTACCAACCAATTATTTCCTTTGTTTGGGGGGGATTTTCGCCGATGAAATCACGTGCTATCTTCCCCTTAGTTGACATTACATTTCAGGCCTCTGCATTCACCCGTGACCCTGTCTTTGCGCCAGCTGGGAGCCCCCAGATAGTCCCATTCCTTTGATTTAATCCGTCTTTTTGGAACTTCCTGGCTTGTACCTTGATGACCATATGAAAGAAAATGAGGAGAATCAACTCTCAGACACAATGCGAATTCTCAAAACAATCTGATTGCGCCAGTCTATAAGTACTCAATTTCTTAAGCAAGGCCCTTGGCGCATTAATTTTTGGTGTGCAGCCACATCTTGCAAGGAGGCTCTGACGAGGGATCCCATGGCGACAGGCGGGCCAGACAATCAATACAGACACACAGAGCCTTTCCGCACAATAGTGATGTGGCACCGTCAGCCTGCACGCCACAGGCGAGTGCACCGGCATCAAGCTGAAGATGCCAGTTCGCCAGAACGTGTGGAATGAACAGATAGCAGCTGCGGAAATACACAAGCTTCGCGTTTCGACCGACAGAACGTATCCTAGTGATCGACGAAACCCAAGAGAGCGTAGAACACAATTGACTTCTGTGCCGTCTTAGTCCTGCGGGTTTCTGTGCTGTCATTGGTTTGGTTCTGATTCGTTCCCTCCCTCCCCCCCTCTCTCCCCCCACCCCACCCCTTCTCCGCTTCTTCCTCTCCAACAGTCTAGTGACTTAACTGTATTTTTTCCTTCCCCCCCCCCCCCCCCCCCCCCCCCCCCCCCCTACCCCCATCCCTTCCTCTCCCTCTGCCCCGCCTGTAGACACTCCGTTCTCGACCTGTCTCTGTCAAAGATCATCCCACATCTCTCCCTCCCTCCTTCCCTCTCTCTCTCTCTCTCTCTCTCTCTCTCTCTCTCTCTCTCTCTCTCTCTCTCCTTTAACTTTAACTGGGTGTCACATGTACATGAATCTCTTTGGCGTTGTTTGGCTGAGCCAAGGAGTTGATTATGAATAGGCTTTTATGGTGGAATCCAAAGACAGACTGATCTCCTGTTTAAGCAAAACTGGCATGCAGAAAAAGAAGGTAACGATAAACACAGCTATTTATGTGTTTCCAAAGGCTTTTTCCAGGCAGAAAAGTACCTTAGGTTAGTTACAAATAAATGGCACAGCGATAGTTTCATCAGATTCAGACTGAGGTAAGTAAGTAAGTAATGTTGCTTATAACCCGTCCGACCGCGAAGATTAAGGGCTAGTGGTCTGAATAATTGTAAGCGATGCTTTTTTTTAAGTCACGAAGTATAGAAGACATGATCTGCCTATCTTGTAGAAGTGAATGTGAAACGAAGAACATTTCTTATTTCATTGTACTGAACGTGTTGACAAACGTAAAGGCCGCCAGTGTTCAGTTCTTTTTCATACCGCCCACACAGCTCAAGTGTTGCTATGATGTGAATCTAATTAGAATGAACGTAATGCCAAGGATCTGGCTGAATATAGAGCTGAAGGCATGCATGTGAGAAGAAAGATTATCCGGTATAGCACCGGTTAATTTCGGGATGTGTGTGTGTGTGTGTGTGTGTGTGTGTGTGTGTGTGGTGGGAAGGGGAGGGGAGGAACGAAGGGGAGAAGCGAAAGGGGAGAGCGAGAGTGAAGGGGGCGGGGTGGGGGTTCAGCTTTCTGTACCGGTGAATACAATTGTTTTCCCCCCTGTCTATAGGGCTCCAGCGCTGAACGGACAATAAAGTATGTTTACTCTCTCTCTCTCTCTCTCTCTCTCTCTCTCTCTCTCTCTCTCTCTCTCTCTCTCTCTCTCTCTTTCAGCAGTGATAGATTTTTTTTTTATTTCATAAAACCATGGAACCGTCCAGAACTATGAAGCGCTCCGTTTGCTAGTCGTTGGTAGACATTCAAAACAAAACAGATGTGAAGGATAGGATTCAGGATGACTGACGTGTTAGCACAAAGGCATCTGCACGCAAATGTTGATGCCAACTGCGAGCTTATGTCCATTGTGTATAACTGACAGTGTATCCCCCCCCCCCCCCCCCCCCCCTTTTTTTTTTTTTTTTTTTTTTTTTGGGGGGGGGGGTGTAATTTTGTTTGCTTGTTTGTTTGTATTTTTGCTGTCCAGACCTCAAGAACTTGCAAAATGACTATTCCACAAAAATACCTTGGAAACGTTGCAACTATAACCTAGGAAGATTCCAGCAACGTATTTATCCTGATCCTGATCCTGAACTCCCTGTCTGTTCAATGTTCCTGTGTCCTTGGCAAATCAGATTGAAACACCGTTAAGCAATGTGTGTAGTGTACACACTTGAACGATTCCTTCAAAAGGATGTACTACATCACCCAGTTTCTTTTTTTTAAAACGATTAATAAGTGTCAGTCTGAAATCTCCAACACACACACACACGCACGCACGCACGCACTCGCGCAAGCACACACACATCTCTCTCTCTCTCTCTCTCTCTCTCTCTCTCTCTCTCTCTCTCTCTCTCTCTCTCTCTCTCTCTCTCTCTCTCTCGACGTGCGTGCGTGTAAATTATTCTGAAGATGGAGGCGATATGGTAGCAGCAGCAGTATGGTCAAATTATAACCAAGGCCTATGTCCAGTGCTACGTCAGAGTGTGTGACCATCATCGGCGCCATGGCCGTTGACATGGTAACGGCTTGCACTGTTTTCAACAAAGCTGCACATGACAGCATCCTCACGTTGCAGTCCCGGCTGTTAACTACGGAAGGCAGGGAACAGTAAACAGTGATAATAAACCAGTAAGGTAACTCTTGCTCCCATGATGAAACTAATACATAAGCCCATACTCCAAACGATGCTGCTTTCGACACCGAATCGCCAAACAGAAATGACAACACTGAGCGAAGACTGAATACTTTCCACCTGCGCTGCCTCAAAAGACTCTTGAGCATCGCTTGGCAGAACCGCATCATCAACAAGGACGTCCTGGCCCAGGATGGGATGCCTAGCATGTTCGCCATGCTGACACAGAGACGCCTGTGCTGGCTTGGCCACGCCAGCCGCATGGACGATGGTCGCATCCTAAAAGACATGCTATATGGCATGCTGGCTACAGGCTCTAGACCCACATGACGGCCCGTCCGACGCTACAAGCGTTTGCAAGCGCAACCTGAGGGCAGGCAGCCTCGACCCAGCAGACCTGGAGACAGCAGCTTCAGGCCAGGTCAGCTGGCGGTCCACCATCAAGGGCCGGCATCAAGCAAGCGGAGCAGGAAAGAACGGATGGACCGCAGATGGCAAAGAATTACGTCGGCACCCTTAGACACTCGTGTGATCGAGACATCGTCTGCAGCAACTGCAACAGAGTCTGCCACTCTCAAGGATCGGGCTCTTCAGCCACAGCAGGCTCTGCAAGTCCACAAGTAACTGATCCACGGCGCAACACCATTGTCTCTCAAGACAGACGGATGCCATCATCATCGACCTTTTCACACATCAAGTATGGCTGCGTAGAGGGAAGTAGGCGTTTCACCTGTGGATATAGACAACTGCTCTCGCAAAATATGGTCTACATAGTAATAAATAACACAAACAATCAAAATGAGCTTAGTTTGATATCTGATACTATTTTCCGAAACGGGCAAAAAATATAGCTGCCCTCATTACGATTGGAACTCGTGCATTAGACTTATTAAAGCCATCAAAAACTGAATGGGAAAAGAAAAGCAAAACAATAATGAAGCCAATTTTTCTCATGTCCACTCTCGGAGCTTCAAATGCTAATTTTTTTTATCAATAATTCTTCTATACAAAACATTACAACGATAACATTCTCGGTGCATAAATAAAAGAGCATATATACAACAAAGGAGACACGGGGTAGAGGAGCAGTGCCAAGATATTGAGGACAACCTACAGAAGAACAACAAATGGGGAACCATACCAACTTGCAAAAGACCTGACCAGTTTCCAGCGTAAAGGACAAGTTAGGGAAGTGCCTCACAGAAGACAAGGCCATTCTCAACCCTTGGACAGAACACTGCTTCGAATTATACAACTCCATCACAAGTCCTGAGTGCCCCCCCCCCCCCCCCCCCCCCCCCCCCACACACACACACACACACTCCCCATGCAGTAACATACAGTGACAACTTCCGCATACTGCGTAGTGAAGAAGTAGAGGCAACAGTTAAGTCCTTGAAACTGGGAAAATCAGCGGGGGTGGACAACCTACCAGCGGGGATAGTGAAGGAAGGAGAAGATGCTAAGATCAGTGCCCTCACGGTCATTTGTTACAACACCTGGCAAACTGGTGAGTGGCCTACACCATGGACCCAATCCCTGATCACCACTCTCCCCAAGAAAGGCAATTTACAACTTTGCCAAAATTACCGAACCATCAGTCTGATCAGTCACCCGAGTAAGGCGATGCTGAAGATCCTTTTGGAACAGACTGAAGCCACAAGCAGATCAGATCACTGCTGACGAACAGGCAGGGTTTGTAGCAGGTCACAATACCAACGAGCAGATTTTTCACATGAGGATAATGTGTGAGAGATATCAGCACCAGCAGGACATGTACCACATTTTTGTGGATTTCAAAAAAGCTTTCCACAGGGCGTGGCATGCAGCTTTATGGGCGACCATGAGACTACAACATCAACGCCAGCCTGATCAGGCTACCAGCGCAGTCTTCCTCAATGACACCTTTGGAGACTGGTTCAAGACTGTTAGAGTGAGGCAAGGCTGTTTACTCTCATCCATGTTTTCAAACATTTACATGAAGAGAATTATGACTGACGCACTGGAAGGACATCAAGGCTTGGTATGCATTGGCGGCATCAAGCAAGCTGCATTCGGCGTGGAGATCAGCACCGAAAAGACAAAACTTATCACCAACAACACCAGCGTCATCAGCGCTAGGATCGCTATCTAGGGAGAAAAACTAGAGACAGTTCAGAACTTCAAGTACCTCGGAGCAACTGTTGCAGATGAGAGATCAAAATGTAAAGTGATCTCCAGACTTGGGCAAACGACAGCAGAATGATTTTCAGTGTTATATAGCTGGTGTGGCTGATCAAGCTTGTCTTGAGTATGGTAGTTCTGGCAATGTTGGGGTTTCGGCTTTGTGAAGGATGAACATCAGTGATTCAGTCCTTGGCGCGGGATGTTTCCTAGACTGCTAGAGTTTGTTGCAAATGGCAGTCAGGACATCAATAACTGCTGCATCTCCGCCATGCTTCAAACGTTCTTCCGGGATGTTGTCACCTGCCTGCACCTTTCCACATTTCAGTGATTTTATTGCTTCTTTGACTTCTTGTAGGAGTATCGGAAAGTCATCCTCATTTAATGAATCCTGCTCTGTGTGCACATTTGGACCTTCTGAGCTCAGCTTGTTATCGAGTTCAGGGCAAGATGCAGTCCACCTCTTCATGATGTCTTCTTGCTGTGCGAGGCAGTGGTCGGATCACGTGAGACAATCTAAATTGGGGAGGAGGTGCGTGGGGGTGGGGGGGTGGGGTGGGGAGGGGGCAGTTCTGGCATTACCTACGGCTCAAACTGTTCTCCACCTTCCCTACCATCCATTCCCCGCTTAACTGCCCCCCTCCATCTTTTTGTTGTCATCTTGTTGATGGCCATTCTAATCTGATGATTCTACCGTGATTCTGCACTACTCTATTTCGTCGGGATGTAGAGACTTTAAGTGAAGTAGTCACCCAGCACCTTCCTCTCTGTTCCCCGTCCCATCTGTCCTTCCCATCGATAGCAGCCCACACTTAGCAATGTCAGAATCTTCAGAGAGAGAGAGAGAGAGAGAGAGAGAGAGAGAGCACTTCACTTCAATACGAAAATAAAACGATGTTTCTGCTACCGGAAACGAAAGTAAAGACAACTTTGCATAATCATCTTTTCCGGTACTCAACTTCCGTATTTATTTCTGGTTTCTGTTTCATCAGGCCGAATTTTGGAAGAAAAACCACCCAAAACGGGTCAGACTGGTCCTAAGACCATGGCTTTTAATAGCCTCTCAGTTCCAAGAAGACGCCTAGCAAGAATTCGTTGTATTCAAGAGTGCATCTCCTGTTTAAGTCATGGAAAACCTCTTCCTGAAAGCGTTTGCTATGTCCCTCTTGAACTGGAATATCGTAGCCCTGCCAAGAGCACAATCAAATTATACGCAACTCCAGACAAACAAGGCACCAGTTGTGAAAGAAATCGCATGTACAACAGAATCATTGTTAATGGTGAGCGGGGAAGAGCTGTGCAACGGACAAGGAAAATGGCTCAGAGTTAGAAAGGTAAAAAAGTGAAAGAGTTTATCTGAGAATGTAGAGTGTTCATTTCAAACTTAGTTATAGATTTGTATGGATTGTCCTTGTTTAGAGTCCCCCATAGTGTCCAGTCACAGATTTTGTGAGAGAGAAGCAAGTCCCCACAAGACCTGCAGTCAGTGACATTGAAACAAAGGGAAACCTTTGAACTAGGACTTCTTCGGTTTACTCATGGTTACATGACAAATTATGCAGCACAAATGATAGCTTTGCTGACATTCTTGTGCAATGATCATTTTCCCAGATGTAAGATCTGTTTCAAAATGCGGTTCGGAATTCACACACACACACACACACACACACACACACACACACACACACACACACACACACACACACATATATGCACACACACACATGCAAGCACGCACACAAGTATGCGCGCACATGCACACACACACATTCTTACATACACACACACTCAATCATGCATATCATATATGCACACAGATGCATGCACACCATAATGTATGTGTATGTGTGTGTAAATGTATTGTGTGTGTGATGCATATTCATTTGTCATCTGGAGCAAAACAAGTTATTAGAGACATCCATAACACAGTTCCATGCAAACATATAGCTGGGAGGAGAGGAAAGAAACATTCATGTAGACATGAACTGCAGAAACGAGATTTAGTCAGAGCTAAGAGTCAACCAACCTGCACCAGAAACATAGAGTTGAACCCATTTTTTTTCTAGTAACCTGAACTGTTATTATGCTGTTTTGTCTGATTGCAAAAATTGGTTTCCACACAAAGCAAAACTGAAATAAGTCTCACATGACTCGACACGCAGACACACTGTTTAAAGTGTGAATAAAAAGCAGCACCTTTAACTGACCTGTGCTCCCTCACATGCTGTATTCCAGAGCTGCCAGTTACTATGCCAAAGGCATAGCAGGACATGATTGCTTTGACAATGCTGTGCTGTTACACTTGCTGGTGAAAAGCTGTACAAAAAGTAAAAAGTTTAGAAATAAAAAAAAAAAGGGTTCAAGGACTTAACAGTTGCTTAACCCTTATGTCGCCGATGTTGCATTTCTGCGACCACATGGCTCACCACTGACATCGTCAAAATGCGACCAACTAGGGTTACGTAACCCCCAATACTCTACAATCTGTTGAGACAGAAAACCAGAAATAAAACATAATAGTTGGGGGATTCCCTGACTGTGCTCAGTGCCATTTGCCTTGTTTGAGCGCCGTTCAGTTAAGTGTTTTATCGATTTATACCAATTGTTTTTCCATTAACTATGATGTCATAACCAAGCACTTCATGTACTCGGCTTTGCCATACGTTTACCACAGATTAGGTGTTGGAAATATTGAATAGACAGTCAGTTGATCCTGACTGTGAATGTGAGTGAAAGAGACATTATTGGGGATGACTCAGCTATGAGATAATGAACTGCAAGCCCAGCTGGCTTGCCAGGAGTCAAGGTCGAAGGGGGCGTGGCGGACTGACACATGTCAGAGGTGCGCTGCACAGATGAATTTGAGTGACCAGGTGGACTCATGCACCCTAGCAGCATTGCTCCCCAGGTTCTAGAGACCAACAGGCAAGTGAATGACTCTGTTTTCATGAAAAAATATTGTTTTCAACAGTGAGAGTGACCGTGTGTGTGTGTGTGTGTGTGTGTGTGTGTGTGTGTGTGTGTGTGTGTGTGTGTGTGTGTGTGCATGTTCAGTTCAGTTCAGTTCAGTGGTTTATTTAACGTCTGTTCACCATTGATGATGATATCAGATGAAAAATAATTTAAAACGTCATCTCTAACTAACAAAGCTTAACCTCAAAGATAAAAAATAACAATAACTTTTTGAATTAGTGGTAAAAATAAACACACATCAAAGCAACTTGGCAATTTTAGATTGTGCGATAATAGTAGCAATGTTTATGATAGAAGGGCCGGCCAATATTTGACTGATATCTTGGACGTTGATATCAATAGAATTTTCTGTATAAATTGGAGTTAAGACAGAATATTCTATCAACAAATGATGCACTGAAATAGGATTACCACAAGTACAAAAAACATGGCAAGAATATTTTGTGTTCCATGCATTTAACTTAGTTTTGTTACTGTCTTGGAAATGTGACGAGGCCAAGTATTTACATATTTCAGATTTTCACCACAATTTCTGTTATAAACACAATTTTCTAACTTTAACAACATTTCTGACGAAGATGTTTTCAGTGAAGATATTAAATTACAATCGAGGCAGTATGTGTGTGTGTGTGTGTGTGTGTGTGTGTGTGTGTGTTGTGTGTGTGTGTGTGTGTGTGTGTGTGTATGCGTGCACATGTGTGTGTGTGTGTGTGTGTGTGTGTGTGTGTGTGTGTGTGTGTGTGTGTGTGTTCCCTTTTTTTTTCTTGCATGTGTGTACAAGAGGGGCATAAGAAAGTGTGTGTGTGTGTGTGTGTGTGTGTGTGTGTGTGTGTGTGTGTGTGTGTGTGTGTTCCCTTCTCTTTTTCTTTCTTTCATATGTGTGCCTGTGGGGTGTAAGCAGTTTGTTATGTGTGTGTGTGTGTGTGGTTTCTTTTCTGCATCACCTTATAAGTCATATGACTAATTTAGTAATTATTCATCTGAATGTTGTTTCAGGAGTGCTGGTGAACAAGGATGATTTTCAACCTGTGGACTACTTCCAGCTCTTCTGCTGTTGGGATATGTTGATTTATAGCTTTTTATTTTCATTTTTCTGTTGGCTATTACATACTTTCTGGTCCTCATTTTGTGAGTGGAGTATTTTTTTCCTTCTTTGTTCAGAGTTCGATAGCATGCTTTCTTCTTTTTTTTTTTGTTGAGACGAAAGATAGCATTCAATTTTTTCATATTGCATTTTTTTTTTTTTCACTTTAAATTACCAAAAATTTGAAATTGTTGTTGTCTAACCATTACTAACATTCTATAATTCAACAAAAATACAGTTTATTTCCTGCATTTCAAAAAAAAAACAGCATGATAATTGGTTGTTTAGTTCCAGAGATATCCACCCTTCGTACATACTGGTATGAAATAAGAGATTTTTTGAAAAATGGCTGGCAATGGGGATTTACAGAAAACAGAATGTGTGGCAATGAAAGGGTGAAAAAACACTAAGACAACACAGATCTTTAGACTTTAAACAGATTTCATCAAAGAAATGGCCATGTTCAGATACGAGGAATGAAAAAAAAAAATTGCTGACAATGACCATGATGTTGGTGCCTGGTTGACAGGTTTCTTTGTCAGCCCTTTCGGTTTTTTATGAGGCAAGTTGAAACTGTGTGGTATCTAGTGAAATTTCAACTTTCTTAGTCCAAGAGGTGTCATATGTGAAGCGAAATGCAAATTAAGTATTTTTGAGTCAGGTTTGTCGCATCACATATGAATGCAATGCTCAAATTTGGAATGCTACCCTTAAAATGTCAAAATTCTACACTTTGTGCATTTGAGACCTTGGCAGCTCAGATGTTCACACGACATGTTCATGTGTACCGGATTGCATGTGTCAGAGTGCAGTCATTACTGTACATACTTTCCAGTCATCATGTAAGTAACAGGAACCATAATTGAATTTATCGAACTGAATTTTAAGGTGCATTTAGCAAGTGATGAACATTAAATCTCAGCCCTGAACTGCTGAAGAAAAAAAGAAAAAAAAAAAAAAAACACTCCTAGCTTTCCACTGATGGAATGTTTTTCCATGATTCATGGTAATAATGAGGACAATATTGCAATATTTTATACAGGTGAAGACTACATCCAGCGATGACTTTGAAAGTGTTGAGGGAGACGCCTGGCTCCTGTTATTCAGTAGTCGAAGTTCAGTGGAGGAAACGCCCCCAGTTGTGCCCGTCACTCCTGACACTCCCCCTGCTCTCAGCTTTGAGAAACCTACCATTTCAACGTAAGTATCAGCTGTGTTGCATATTCGTACAATCCTCTTTTCCTTTTTGTGTGTCTTTTGTTTATTTCCAGCATTATCTGCAAGTGAAATGTTATTGGAACTGGAACAATTTCTGAGCTGTTTCAATATCTGTATTAGCAGTATATCAGAGAGGTTTTTTTTTTTTTTCTTTTCTTTTTTCTTTTTTTTTTTTTTCATTTTAAGTGATGTCGAAAAAGACCTCAATTTTGTGTCTGTAAAAACAGATCAAGAATTTGTTGGTGTGATTGAATGAAAAAGGCTGGCATGGTCCTCATCTAATTCAAATGTAATTCATCCATTTCTTCTTCTAAATCATTCCTGTGTTCTTCTTTTCTATGATGTGACTGATATCACACACTCGGACGAGTGTTGTTGGACCGTCAGGCCTCCAGAGTCACATACATATGTTCTGTTTTGATTTTTAAAAACCCTCTGAATTTTTTTGGTCAGTGTCACTAACACCACTCATGACAAGTCATTTGTGCATGTGTTCACCATGCATCATTGTTAAAGCTTGCGTAAACGACTGTTTATGTAAGGAGACATTGGAAATTGGCAAGTGGCTTGGGTTTCTTCCCTTTGCCCACTGACTTCGCCTGTCACAGTGTCTCAAAAGCAGATGACACATAGATCTTCAGCTTGTGTTTCTAGAGGCCTCAGAACTTTTATACCGAAGTATTTGATTGGACCTTAGAACCAAGAACCATTTTCAGGTCCCATGCTCAGTGGGATGGCTTCTTCCAAATGGTCAAAAATGGCAGTTGTTCTATCGTTTCTAGGGTCCTCCTCCCCACCCAACTAAAAGAGAAAAAAAAAAAAAGGAAGAGGAAGGATTTGTTATTTCTATAGAGAAAAAAAGAGGAAGTCTGGATCACTGTGTTATCCCAGTGTATGACTTTCTGAATATCATTGGCCCTGCTTTTGACACCAAGGGCCAGATTGTGGAAGATGCCGCCCTTGCACTGCCAGGAATTTGAAGTGCATGTCAAGGAATAAGATGGGGAAGCTTTTTGCTGACAAAGGGTTTGAAAACTTCCAAAGATCAGCCTGAATTATGGGCTATAGAGAAAGCAATCACGTCTGCAATGTTTATTCAGTAGATCACAATGTGGTCAAAATATTGATCTTTTTCTGTTCTAGAGTTATACCAGTTTCAAACTCTTTATTTAGTCAAGAAGTGTAGTCATTAAAACAATCCTTTTTGTGACAGTTGATTTTCTTTTCTTTCTATTTATCTTTTTTGCATGTGCGTGCATCTCTCTCTCTCTCTCTCTCTCTCTCCCCCCCCCCCCCCTCTCTCTCTCTCTCTCTCTCATGTGCGCATGCGCTCGTTCGCCCATTCGCTCGCTTGCTTGCTCTTTCTCCATGTGAGTGTGTGTGTGCAAGTGTTTGTTTGTGCTTATGTGTGTGTGTGTGTGTGTGTGCGTGTGAATGTGTGTGTGTGTGTGTGTGTGTGTGTGTGTGTGTGTGTGTTGCTTGCTTGCTCGCTCACTCACTCACTCGCTTGCTGTCTCTTTCTCTGTGTGAGTCATGTGTTAGGGTTAGTCGTTCTATTCTGTCATATGGCCAAGAAGTTTTTTTTTACAGCTGGAAAGACAGATTTACACAAGCTTACCAGTATTGACTTGTTAGCCTTTAAAATTGCATTAGGACTTCCCCGATGGGCTTCAATTGATTTGACGTACAAGGAGGCTGGTGTGTTACCCTTAAATGAACACAGGCTAAGTTGCGCCTGTAATTTTACAGTGAGGGCTAGAACCATCCCAAATTCAGTAATGACTGAACTGGATGGCAGCACGTATATTTCAAGAGAGATCCGTAACAAATCGGTATACATGTCCCTAGGTGATTATGTTTCCCCATTGTTTCAGAACTGCAACCTGTCTCTTGATGGTATTGCCCAGGTTCCATGTTGTTCATACCCTTCGTGGTTGTCAGAGCAGGCTGAAATAATCTACTCTTACGGAGATTTAAATAAAAAAGATAATCCTCTGTTACTATCATCCTATGCCAAAGACTTGATAGACAGGAAATACGATTCCCATCTACACATTTTCACGGATGGTTCTGTTTTAGATTCTTCCGATGTTGGGGCTTCCTTTTTAATACCATCGCTTAGCATCAGAAAGAAATTCCATATTACGAAAGGATGTTCTATATTTACAGCAGAGTTATTTGCTATTTTGAAAGCACTAGATTTTATACTTGACATGCCCGTTATACATAGACAAATACTTATACTATCGGACTCAAAATCAGCGCTTACGGCTTTACATTGTCAATCAAAATCTAGTCGTTCAGACTTGGTGTGTGAGATCTTATTTCTCATTCATCAGTTAATAACCCGGGGTATCGATGTAACTCTGTTATGGGTTCCAGGGCACTCTAGTTTACGTGGCAATGATTTAGCTGACTTTTATGCTAAGGAAGCTGCAAGAAATAAATCTGATGTTTTGAATTGTGATATCCTTCTTTCTTCATCTGAAGCTATCCACATTCTGACAAGTTCAATCTGGAACATAAGACAGATACAATATCTGGAAGATTCAGCTCGGAAGCACAGATGGGATATGACGAAACCAACAAGCAAATGCTGTAATCCTCCAGGGCCAATCCTAAATCGTAACCTTGTACATAGGCTGCGGGTTAATGGTTGGTTAGGTAGGTATTTAAAAACCGGCACCTGCTTGTGCATGTGGTCAGACTCTCGATATCCCTCATTTTTTATTTGACTGTACTAGTACAAAAAATCACTTTCAGCCTCTTCATGATAAGATGAAGTCCTCAAGCTTCCGTTGACTTTGTCAAGTGTTTTTAATCCCAGTTATGAGAACGGCTGGAGCCTGGCAATGTTGGCTGTTACTCTTATTAAATCTCATCCACTTGGAAGATATTTTTAATTCTTCCACCGCCCCACCCTCTCCTCGATGCCTCCCTCCCCCTAACAGGTTTTGTTTGTTTTTTTGTTTTTTAGAACCAATTCGCGAATTTTTGAAACGTTAAAATCTTATTCAAGGCATATTCCATATCAGTATGGTTCGGCGTCTAATTTGCACGTAGAGCAAGGCTTTTCCCCCCCCCCCCCCCCCCCCATCTTCCTCCCTCTTCTCCCCTCCCCCCAATCCATATACACCCATAAGCTGTTCGACTCTTACGAGTAATATGTCAGCCAGTTCCATACTTTAATGACCCTTGACTACCATGTATTGGATATACATGTAGTCACACAGAATTGGTGTTTCTGAATTCCGGTATATATGTGGCTCTGTGTGTGTGTGTGTGTGTGTGTGTGTGTGTGTGTGTGTGTGTGTGTGTTTATGTTAGTGTATGTAGAAATTATCTCCTCTATAGCTTATTGCTTTGATGTTTGGACAAACGAACGAATGAACGAAGTTTAATGCTGTTAGGCTGTAAAAGCCCTTTAAGCAAATCGGCGGGATGTACAATAACAAAACGCGACTCAATTTCGATTTTATTAACATGGAAACCACAGCAATATCCTGTTTTTTCACTTTACGTGATGAAATCATGAACGAGAAAATGTCACTGGTGTTCACTGTCAGTTCTGTAGACGACGGTCACCCCAGGTAAAACTGGATCAGTCCGTGGACAGCGTGCAGCACATGCTTGGGTCTCTGCATGCTTCGTGTTGCCGATGCGTCTTCCTTTCCAAATGCAGGACAATTTAAGACATTCCTCTTATGACATGTGTCTTTCTTCCTGGTTGTTAAACCAGAAAAAGCGATCGTCTTCCGAACACGGATCGCAGGAATATTCTTGAAGGTCGTCGTCTGATTCACACAGCAGCACACTTACATCATCCGTTTGATGGAACACATCCTTCCGAAATACTTTTTGTCTATAGCTTGCTCCAAACTTGTGTCGATGTCCGACTGGTGGATTTCTGGGCCCCTGCTGTTGCGCACCGACGGATCGGGGTGCGAGCACCGAAGCGTATCCTGAATGGGCGTGGATGTGTATGTGCGTGCGCGCGTATGTGTGCGTGCATGCGTGTGTTTATGAGAGTGAATGCATGTGTGTACGAGTGCTCGAGTATGTGTGTGTGTGTGTGTGTGTGTGTGTGTGTGTGTGTGTGTGTGTGTGTGTGTGTGTGTGTGTAAGTCTGTGTGTGAGTGTGCAAGTTTGAGTGTATGTGAGGGTATGGGTGTGTTCGTATTGAGATGCGTGTATTTGTGTATTTATGTAAGTGCGTACTTTTGTGTGTGTGCGCGCGGGCACGCGCGTCCGTATGTGTATGTGTATGTGCGTGAGTACGCACGCGCTCTCTCTCTCTCTCTCTGTGAGTGTGTGCGTGTGTGTGTGTGTGTGTGTATGCGCGCACGCGCGCGCACACGTGCATGCATGTGCATGTTAAAAAGAGGAGAAAGGGAGAACTGGACACATGCTTGAAAATCTGCTCCCAGCTTAGTTTTTTTTTAAGGCTGACCAAAAATTGGGGTGAAAAAAAAAACTGATGAAATCTTGATACCCTTTTTTAAGTAAGAGCTGAGGGTAGAAATACCTTGATATTGTCACCTTTAATAGCTTAAATTGGGACCCTGACAGTTGTTTTTAGAAGACCTTTCCATATATGTCAGTCTACTTATTAATTCATATTTATGATGTTGCTAATATGCTTGTACCAGTTGCATGCTTCAAGAGCTTTCTTTTCAGGTAGTTTACAATTTGATGTATTTTCATTCAGTCTGTTTTCTCTCCACCTCTTTCTTCTTAGACAAATTTGGAGGAATCAGAATTGAAATCAGTGATAGTTTATAATGTTAGAGAAAATGGATTATCATAGCATGGCTGTATTGACTGACTTAATGCACTCATACTGACTTAATATGTACACATTTATGGAATATATTGCTAATGCATCCAGTTATAAATAAATTTCACAACATAAATTTGCTTAAGCACCCATTCACATACCCATACTCTCGCTGTCACACACACAAAACAACATGCATGTACACACACACACACACACACACACACACACACACACACACACACACACACACACACACACACACACACACACACACACACACACACACACACACACACACACACACATGCACGCAAGCACGCACACATGCACGCACGCACGCACACACACATGCACGCACGCATGCACGCACGCACGCACGCACGCGCACACACACACACACACACACACACACACACACACACACACACACACACATTCACATTGTGCATGAAGATCGAAGCATCCTTATTTTCTCTTTTCTCTCTTCCACCTCCTGTACCTTCTACCTTTCCCCCATCCCACTCTCACCCATCTTCCTGTAATCTCCTTCCATGTCTCATCCCCCTTTGCACACATTTTTTTTAAGTGCCACCAAGTCAAAAGACAAACTGGCCATAAGTGTTCATTATGCAAAAAAAAAAAATCTCAGGTGCTCTTTATCTTGTGCAAACCTATATAGCAAAGCAACTTTACTGCACTAGATTTCTAACTGGAAAGGCTGTGCCATGTTGCCTCTTTCAAAACAGGTTTGAGAGTTGATTTCAATCTGAATATGATGTCACAATCACTGTTCACAGTCTTGGCTAACAAGGTACCACTGTACAAAGCATTTGGACAACAGTGTAAAATGGGAGTCACATTTCTTTTATTTTTCTAACCTCTAAAAGAGTACTGATTATTGTAAAACATGCCAAGCATGATTAGTAAATTTGAGAAATGCAGGATTTCTGCAGAAAGTTGAGGTAATGATGAAACTCAAGCCTCACATGTTTAAAAATCATGTTTCTGTAGATTGTTTCATTGGCATGTGCAGCAACAGTAGGGCTGTCTGCTCTGAGGCAGGTAGCAGGTTTTCCCTTGTAAATTTAAGTTCAAAGTTCTATGGAAAAATATTGGCTCCAACTTGAATTTGTGGATGTATTTGGTGGAGTGGTGAACATACTTAATTTGATCCATAAAATGTTTTTTTCATATCAGACTGCTTGGAACTGACCTGTGATTGTTTATGATGGAGACGTCAGTTCATTCTATTTTTGAAACTTAGGCAGTGTGTGAAATGCTTTTGGCAGTAACTGATTGTACTGACACAGACAGGCCAAACAGGTATACCATAAAGCTGCATCGGCATACAGATATTATTGGTGTATCAGTATATCACCATTTGCAGTCAGGATGATGATGATAATATCATTCATTGTCTCATTTGTGTTTTACTTTTGTTTCTTTTTTGGTTTGAAATTTTAATCATAAGAAGATTGTTATTTAAACAGCTTCACAGCCAGTGAGTTTTTACCTTTTATGTCAGAGAAAGGCTGAAGTTCTGTTCAAACCCTCTGCTGTGAAAAAGCTCACTGCCAGTGAAAAGCAAGCCAGTCAACAAATTATGCAGACAGAATTGAGAAAAAGAACACTGCATTTCCACTTAACGCCTACAACATGGCTACAGATGAAAGGAAATGCATGAGTCACGTCCCCCAGGTGGGGGTGACTATCAATCATCACCCATTTCCCTCTGATGCCAGTTCAGCATAAATGTTTATGGACCAAATCAGGCAAAGTTCAGTCTGCAATCTTGACCCAGTCCCTACAGCAGTTACAATTGGCCTCTCCGTGTGTGTGCAAGCTTTCTGAGAGCTGTGATCGGACAACCAACAGGAGCCAGATGTGCTGAAGCTGGGTTTCATTGGTCTTATATATTTGAAATAAATCTGTCTGATGTTACAACATTGGAGCACTCTCATGTTTTTGTTGGTCGAGTAATTGGGTGACAGAGCTGGTATGTTTGTACTATATACAGTCCTGAGGCAACTGGCAGTAATACATATGTGATAAGTCATGTAGCACTCAAAGGGTTCATTTTTTCCCTGTTTTTGTTTCTTGGTTGTTGTTTTTTTTTTATTGGTGTTGTTGTGTTGTTTCTTCTTATTATTACCATCACTTTTACTCAATCATTTATTCAAATTTTTGTTTAATCACTGAAGTGAAACCTACCATTAAAAACCTTGCCAGGTAGGAATGTCTTCCTTTGATTGTGTGTGTGTGTGTGTGTGTGTGTGTGTGTGTGTGTGTGTGTGTGTGTGTGTGTGTGTGTGTTCTCATTCATACAACATTTTTCTTGATCTCTTAATATAAAAAGGCAACTGATCCCCCAATCAGAGCTGTACAGAATGGATCCTGCTGTGGATGTGTTGGGAGAGTCTGAATGAGTAGCCTTGAGTAATGCCACTGAGGTAACAAAGATGGAAGGTAAGGTAAGGCAGCCAGATAAAGAAAGAGTGGACAGACAAATACATGAAGGTTTGTGATGGCGGTTGGTGAAAGGCTTCACTGTAACTCACACATTGCTTACACTGATGTTCCAGATGGGAGGAAGTGGTTGATGGTCACTATACCCTGCGCTTCCAGTCCCACAAGCCCAGCGTGCTGCCCCATGATGCAACAGCCGTGGAGCAGCTGCGCAGTGTCCCCCCCGGTGTGGTCGATGGAGCACGACGAAGCCCTGGTGCAGCTGATGGCCCAACACATCCCCCGCGACAACGATGCCCTGGGAGCCATCAAGAACTATGTGGAGCATGTCGACGTGTCATCATACTACTGCGTGAGTCAGCGTTTGTGTTTCCTCCATGTTGCTGCCTGTGCTCCACCACCCACTGAAAAGGACACAGATTTTTTTCTTGTTTTTGCCCGTATGTCAAGGAATAGACACCATGACTGGGTTGGGCACATGCTGATGAGGAAGATCAGGACTCCTGGGATCAGTGTCTGTCTGTTTCACTGTCATTATAGCCTACACTTTCACACAAGTCTTTTTTTTTTTTTTTAGCAATTGTCATTATACTTATATAGCATCTATCTTCAATTAAAGACCAAGCTCTAAGCACCTTACAATCCACACTCGTGTTTATACAATGGCTGCTTGCTAGGGTAGAGCTGACTGAAGATCTGCCTGATAGCGCTGATCATTCGTTTCCCATGTCGTTCAATGTAAAACATTCAAAATCAAATTAAAACTGAAAAAAAAAATGTTGATGACTGTCACCATCATTGTTCTTTCTGGAAGTGGAACAAATACTGCTTCTGCCGCAAAAGAGTTGTCACTTCATGTTACAGCTTTTGGAAAGTGGTTGTCTGCTGGGTTTCGATTTTAAGTGGTTCATGAGTACTACTAAGGTGCAGACTGCACAGTGCATGATGCTAAGAGTTGACATGCAATGCTGAATGCATGCAGCTCATGAAAGATGCCCAGAGATCTGCATTGTTCTGGTGAGAGGAAGGGAGGAGGAAGCTCAAAGCTGCCAAGTACATTGCTTTCGATGTAGCATGCTACGATCTTGTAGTGACAAAGCTATACTGCTACATTTTGTGACAAAACACTACACTTGAAAATAAAAATCTAAAAATTGAACATGCTTCATGGACTTAAAAAAAATGGCTGAAACAGGGTCCAAACCAACATGGATCTTTGACTTTAGACTTATTTTGTCGTCAAAAAAAAAAAAAAAAAAAGGCCAAGTTCAGTAAGAAAATGATGAAAAATTGGACAAAACAAACACTAAGATGATTGTGCATATGCTGCCTTGTTGATTGGTTTCCTTGATTTTTTTTTTTTTTTTTTTCGGTAGATCAATTCAAAACCATGTGATAACCACCAAGTTTTCTGTCGTTTTTAGTCCACCGTCATGGTGTATGCAAAATTAAGTGCAACTGAAAACTGAGTCTGCTTTTTGGTAGGACATATAAATGCTACACTTCAGTTTGGAATGCTACACTTAGAATGTCAAAATGTTACTCTTTGTGCCTTTTAGACCTTGGCAGTGTAAAGCAGGTCTATGAGTGACTCTGTCGATGGTGTTGACATTATCCTGTGTCATAGACAGGCACATCATGCACTGGGTTGCCATGCCACTCACCACCCCTGCCAAGGGTCTCATATTTTCACCAGTGTTAGTTGGTTTTTCTTTGTTTGTCTGTCTTTTTATGAGATTGCGCCAGAATTACTGAATTGGTTTGAACAGAACTTAGTGCGAAGATGGAATGTGTCCCAGTGTGGAACCTGTTCAATGTCGGTCAGATTCTGGGTCAAAGGACAAATCCAAGATCCTTGCAGTAAGATGACATAGAATTTACAGAACTGATTTACATGGAACATGGTGGAAAGAATGTGTGGCCATAGAGTTAACCCATTCATTGTTTCTGTTGACCTGCGGTATGAATTGAACTCATCTTAACTCTTCAGTTTTTTCCCTTGAATTTCGATCACCAGTGACCGATGATTTCTTCTTTCCTGAAATTATGGTGTTTTAAAACAACATTTTTGTTATCTGAAGCAATATATCGCTAAAAAAAAAAACCAAAAGACACATTCATCACAAAAATATTATTATTTTAGAAATAATCTGCAGAATGTTACGAAAAAAAAAAAAAGAACATCCATAGTGCAAGATGCAAAAATCTCAAAAACTGTTGAGAGTTAACCAAACTTGTGGAATGATGGACTCTGGTCAGAGGAAAAAGCCATTAAATCTTGATGCCGAGTTGTGGGGCGGATCCAGTTCAAAGAATAGATCCATGATCTCTTCTGCTTATGCAGAGGTCTGTGCTTCTCCAGCGCCCCTTTGGTAACAGTGTGTTGTGTTATATACTGCATTGCATCACTCCACATTTTGCTGTGTTACATTTCACTGCTGCACATAACCTGATGTTTTCGCAGACTGTTTGCATACTAAACTACGTGATGTGTGTCCAATGGAAATATACACAGAGAGCTCTGACACAGCCTCAACACATTCATACGTTCCAGGACGACGATGGCCCTCTCAACCTGACGGATGGGGACCCCGACACGTACTGGGAGAGCGACGGCAGCCAGGGTCAGCACTGGATCCAGCTAAGAATGAAGAAAGGAACCTGTCATCAAGTAAGTCACCTCCCAGTCAGAGCAGGCGCCCGTGACCACCACCAAACTAACTGTGTAGCACTGGATCCATGTGAGAATGAAAAAGGAACTGTCATCAAGTAAGTCATCTCCCAGTCAGAACAGGCACCTGTGACCACCACCAAACTAACTCTGTAGCAGCGCAGTGTCTCCTTTGGAAGGTAGCCGTATGATGACCTGATGGTGGTAGCTCCTTAAGGGCTGCTGGTGTTGGGACTGTGATGGGATGACTCTGAATGTGGCTGTGTGTAGGGAGACCCAAAATGAACACCAGCGCGATATGATGCCATTTTTAGGACTTAGAGTGCTGTGTGTAGGGAGACCCAAAATGAACACCAGCGCGATATGAATGCCATTTTTTTAGGACTTAGAGTACAAAATTAAATGTTCTTTTAACACAAATTTCTGTCCTCTTGTGCATGTGATGGAAATCAGACTAGCCACCTATGTTTGTATATATAATGCAGTCTTGGTTTTTTTAATGCATGATTTTTTTTTTTTTTTTTTTTTTTAGCAAAGCTTTGTCTTCTTTCTCACTTTTGCATAGGGAAAAACCTCCCAGCTTTTTATGAAGTTTCATAGTTCATACTGGATGTTAGTAACTGAGACTGAAACAATTTCATGAATGTAAAGCGTTGGTGTTCTGATGTGATGAACATGTTTCAATAGGTGTCATTTTGGATACACTGAAATGTCGTCGTTTCTTCTTCCTTCTTTGGTCATTCTGTTCATCTTAGTTTATTGTTTGTGCCTACATGTTTCAGAGATGATTTGATCAAAAGGGAAAACAAATAATATATACACTGTTATTCTTTAAATGTATATCACATTCAGTTTTCTTTTTACAGGAAACTGTGCATTGTTCTGGATGGAGCTGACGACAATTACCTCCCCTCGCGCATGGTGGTGCAGGGAGGTGAACAGGAAAACCTCAAAATCCTCAACACAGTACACATAGACTGGTGAGTTTCCTTCAGAATCGCTCAGTATGGTTCACGTAGGCTGGTATATTCCCTCAAAGTCCTCAGTGCACTTCACACACTGTCCAGGCAGTTTTCCCTCAAAACCCTCAACAGAAATGTAGACTGCTGAGTTTCCATGAAAATTCTCAGTACAATAAATATAGATTCAGTGAGTTTCCATGAAAATTCTTAGCACAGTTCATATGGACAGATGAGTTTCCATGAAAATTGTCAACATAGTTCATATTGATGATGAGTTTCCATGAAAATTCTCAACACAGCAAACAGACTGATGAGTTTCCATGAAAATTCTCAAAAGAGTTCATATCGAGTAATTTTCTTTCTTTCTGCGTACGCAGGTTGATGTTCCTGCGGACACTGCTTGTATAGACAGGCAAGGATTAATCCCATCTACCTAACAAAGGGAGTGGAGTTTTGTGTGTATGACTGATTTTTATCTTGCCATTAAGGCAGCCATACTCCAACTTCGGGGAAGGTGTATGCTATGTGTAACATGTCATCCATACCAATGGCCAAACTGGCCTTCTCTTCCGAAAGTTGGTGATGGGATTTTACGTGTTTGCAAGGTGTTATGCATGCGTTCACACATGGAACCTCGGGTTATTGTCTCATTCGAAGGACTGTATGGGAAATGGAGTCAGAAGCATGTTAACTCCAAGGGAAAAATCCCCTTGTACCGAAACGGACCGGCGGAGATATGAACCCGCAACCTCAGGATCACGAGTCCGGAGCTCTACTAACTGAGCTATTCTGATCCTGATATCGGGTAATGAGTTTCCTTGAAAATTCTCAGCACAGCAAACATACACTGATGAGTTTCCATGAAAATTCTCTGCACAGCAAACATACACTGATGAGTTCCATGAAAATTCTCTGCACAGTTCATGTGGACTTATGAGTTTCCATGAAAATTCTCAACACAGCAAGCATAGACTGATGAGTTTCCATGAAAATTCTCAACACAGTTCATTTTGACTAATGAGTTTCCATGAAAATTCTCAACAGTTCATGTTGACTGATGAGTGTCCATGAAAATTCTCCATAGAAAATGTCCAGTGATGTTCTTGGTGACGTGTGTGCAGAACATGTTTTGTGAAATTGCTGGAAATTTTTCATGATGGTGTTGACAATGTCCAGCATGATGTGCTGAACACTTAGTGAATTGTTGGTCAGGACCGTGACAGACACTCAGGACATCGTGATGCTGGAGAACATGACAGAACACTTCCCCATCATCATGATCCGCATCAAGGAATGTATGGGTATGTATGTGTCAGATATCTCAACCGATCTTGATCTGTATCAAGGAATGCATGGGTATGTATGTCAGGTATCTCAGCCGATCATGATCCGCATAAAGGACTGTATGGGTATGTATGTGTCAGGTATCGCAGCTGATCATGTTCCACATCAAGGACTGCATGGGTATGTATGTGTCAGGTATCTCAGCTGATCATGATCCACATAAAGGACTGCATGGGTATGTATATGTCAGGTATCTCAGCTGATCATGATCCACATAAAGGACTGCATGGGTATGTATGTATCAGGTATCGCAACTGCACAGTCACAAAACTGGGGTTGCCATTGATTAGGAATAAAGCTGCAGAGCATTTGTGTATACACTTTACATGGGTCAGAACAAACTGGAACCATCATAGCAAACATAGAAATTTGCTGAGAAAGCACAAGTTTGCAAGATCATGATCAGAGCTGTTAAACTGAGAGTAAGACCAAGCACAAAAAAAAAAAAAAAGAAAGAAAAAAGGTACAAAAGTAAGAAGTAAACATTCTTTTTTTTTATCTGACTGCACCATCAAGGATACAAAATATAGCTTCGGGCACATTATGGTTTTGAAGGGGTACGTTCACTGAAAGGTTTGGTTGTTTCTGCTTATCGCGCCATATTCAGTGTTAAAGATTTTTAGTGGGGAAAACATGTGAGACAAAGTTTTAAAGGATTTTGTAGCCATAGTGCTGTATGAACCCTTTGTTTCATGGGTTCAATCGAAATTTCTCTTTCTTTCACTGAACGGGTTATAGGAGGTGTGTGTGTGTGTATGGGTAGGGTTTCCACTGAGTACTCTCAAAATACATGAGAGGCAAGTGACCTGCAGCTGTGTTCCTCAGAAATATAACAGAGGCAGGTGGCCTGTTGCTGTGCCACTCCATTGCACTTAAAGAGAAGAGAGAGGTGACAGCTTGCAACTATTTTGACGCACTGAAATGAATGTAGACATGTAATTAGGCAAACACGTCCGAATATAAAGACACAGCTAAATGCATATTTCAGTTTCAGTTTCATCAAGGAGGCGTCACTGCGTGTGGGACTAGTCCATATACGCTACACCATATCCACTAAGTTTTGAGACCACACTATGCATGATTTGAAGCTGATGGATAAATGAAATAATAGCTAAGGTGAGGGAATTGAAGAAGAGGGTCTCGTGACTACAACTTAGCAGATGTCTGACCTATGTATTAGCCCAATACGTTGGTCAGACCTTGAGAGCCTACCTAACATTGGCTGTCTTTTTTTTTCTTTTCTAGAGACTGAATGCGTGAAAAATGCAAATGTAATATAGTAACATGGAAATGATGATATATATAAAAAAGAAATAGACTGTTATACCTCAAGCCACTTGATCAGCATTTGTATGGATACACACATGTAGCATGCGCTCTTGTCTGTAAAAGACTACACCACAACACAAACTCAGTTCAGACGCACATGCACTACATTGTATGCTTTAAGGTTCTACAGTATTTATGTGTTGATTGTATTGATGTGCTTATGTCATGTGTACCATTGTTTAGCTTTCGCTGACTATGTAACTTCTAATGGTGTTGTCTTAACACAGGAAGGAATATGTTCTGTCTGTCTGTCTGTCTGTCTGTCTGTCTGTCTGTCTGTCTCTCTCTCTCTCTCTCTCTCTCTGTTTGTCTGTCTCTGTCTCTCTCTCTCTCCCCCCCCTCTCTCTCTCTCTCCCTTGCCTCTCTCTCTCCCTCCCCCCCCTCTCTCCTCCCCCCCCTCTTTTTCTCTCTCTCTCCTCTCTCTTTCTCTCTCTTCTCTCTCCCTCTCTCTCTCCCCCCCTCTCTCTCTCTCTCTCTCTCCCTCTCCCACTCCCTCTCTCTCCCCTTCCCTTCCCCCTTCTCTCTCCCTCTTTCTCTCTCCCATCTCTCTCTCTCTCTCTCTCTCTGTCTCTCCCCCCTCCCCTGCCCCCGCACTCTCCTCTCTCTCTCTCTCCCCATCTCTCTCTCTCTGTCTCTCCCTACCCCCCCCCCCCCCCACCTCTCTCTGTGCCTACCTCACCTGTCTGTACCCCCCTCGGCTGCTGTCTGGGTGGGAGTGGCCGTCCACCAGGGGTTGGGCTCACCTTGTCACGGCGCTGTTCCTCAGCAGGAGGAATCGACACCAGGATACGGGGCCTCAAGCTGCAGTCCACAGAGGAGCGCTCCCTGGGTTTTGACCGTGACTTCTTCTGCAGCAAGACCCTGGTGCGCTTCCCCATCCTGGAGTCCTGCCACCCCGACGTGCTGTACAGGAGGTCCATCGTCTTGCAGAGGTAGGATGTGATGTGTGTGTGTTGTGTGTGTTCTGTGTGTGTCTGTCTGCTTTGTGCATCTGTGTGTGTTCATTTGTGTGTTTGTGTCTGTCTGTTTTGTGTGTCTCTGTGTGTGTGTTTGTTCATTTGTGTGTGTCTGTCTGTCTGTTTTGTACATCTGTATATTTTGTGTGTGTGTTTGTTCATTTGTGTGTGTGTGTTTGTCTGTCTGTCTGTTTGTACATCTGTCTGTGTCTCTGTGTGTGTGTTCGTTTGTATGTGTGTGTGTGTGTGCGCACGCTTGCAGATGCAGATGTGTGATAGTGTTTCTGTGTATGTGATGGTGAATGAAGTGTGTGCTTCATATGTATGTGCATATCCATACAAGTGGGTGAACTTTGTGTGTGTTTGTGTGCGAGTTGTGTGTGTGTGTGTATGTGTGTGTGTGTGTGTGTGTGTGTGTGTGTGTGTGTGTGTGTGTGTGTGCGTGCTGGCTAATGCAGATCCATTCATGTGTTTGCCTATGAATGCAGGATGAAGAAATATGTTGGATGGTGTGATGATCATTCAGGAGGGCATGTCAGGCGATGTAATGAAAGTGTATCTGTCAGAGTGTGTGTTGGGACCACATGGTGACAGTGTGTGTGTGTTGTTACAGGGTGAAGGTCATTGTGGTGTTACAGGGTGAAGGTCATTGTGGTGTTACAGGGTGAAGGACATTGTGTTGTTACAGGGTGAAGGTCATTGTGTTGTTACAGGGTGAAGGCCAGGCCATTGTGTTGTTACAGGGTGAATGTCATTGTGTTTACAGGGTGATGGTCATTTTAGAACAGTGTGTGCTGGACTACATGGTAACAGTGTGTGTGTTGTTACAGGTGAAGGTCATTGTGTTGTTACAGGATGATGATCATTGTGTTGTTGCAGGATGAAGGTCATTTGTGTTACAGGGTGAAGGTCATTGTGTTGTTACAGGGTAGTGAAAGTCATTGTGTTGTTACAGGGTGAAGGCCATTGTGTTGTTACAGGGTGATGGTCATTCTGGACAGTGTGTTGGACCATATGGTAACAGTGTGTGTGTTGTTACAGGGTGAGGTCATTGTGGTGTTACAGGGTGAAGGTCATTGTGTTACAGGGTGAAGGTGTTGTGGTGTTACAGGGTGAAGGTCATTGTGGTGTTACAGGGTTACATTGTGGTGTTACAGGGTGAATTGTGTTGTTACAGGGTGATGGTCATTCTGGACAGCGTGTTGGACCACATAGTGCCTGCCTGGCCACACTCCATGGGATCCTACAAGTGTCTGCAGGTACCCCCTCCCTCCTGGCCCTCCCATCGTCCTTCCATCGCTGTCACTGCTGTCTGTCCTCTTTTCTCCCTCTCAGTCTTTCCCTCCCTCCCTTAATCCTGGTCTCTCTCTTTGTTGTTGGCGTTCTTCTTCTTCTTTCTTTTTTTCTTCTTCTTTTTTCTTCTTTTTTTTTTTTCCTCTTTCTCTTTACCCCTTCCCTTCCTCTTGCTTTCACCTCCCATCCTCTTTCCCTCTTGTTGCTCTTCATCCCTCCGATTCTCTAGTTCTCTAGTTCTTCCTCCTTCCCCGTCTTTCTCTCTCTCTCTCTCTCTCTGTCTGTGTCTTTGCACTCCTCCCTCCCCCATAGTTCCCATTCTTCCCTTTCTGTCCTTTCACTCTGTCTGCTGTTTCTGCCCTCCACCCCCTCTCCCCCACTCCTCAGCCACCCATCCACCTTGCACCCTGTTCCCTCCCACCCACCTCAGAGTCTCTATTCTTTCCATCTTCATCATCGTCTTCCTTCGTTTTTTGTTTGTTTTTCAAGAATGGTATTTCAGTTATTGCCTTTCACCCATTCATCAGTGTGCATGTTTTCTTTTTCATTGTTCTGTTGTTGTTGTTGCTTTACATCACGTGACGAGGCTTTTGCCTTTCCCTATTCAGTGATGTAGCCGAAGCTGGAATTGAAGAATGAATAGTCGAGGGAGAAGGGGATGGGAAGGGGGGTGGGAGGGACATACGTGTCATCCTTGTAGCTGAAGAACTGGTCATGTCATGTCTGTCTTGTCTGGTCTGGTCTGGTCCCTCCATTTCTCATCCTGTTCTGCCCCTTCTCTCCTTCTGTCTGTCTGTGTAACATTGTTACTGTCTGTCTTTGTAACATTGTTACTGTCTGTCTTTGTAACATTGTTACTGTCTGGCTGTGTAACATTGTTACTGTCTGGCTGTGTAACATTGTTACTGTCTTTGTGATATCATGACTGCCTGTTTTTGTGTTGTTGTTACTGTCTGTCTTTATAGTATTGTGAGTTTGTGGCTGTCTGTCGTCATATTGTGACCGTTTGTCATATTGTCTGTGTTTGGCCAGTGTGTCCAATACCGTAAGGACGTTTCTCTAGAATATAGATGCATTGGATGTGTCATGGCCATGATTTGTTGAATTTTATGATAAAGGCATATATATGTGTGTGGGCAGGTGGAGAAGTGGGTGTTTTTTGTACCTGCTTGTTTGTGTATGCTGACGTGTTCATGCAATGTCTAAGCGTGCCTGTTCTTTTTCTTGTGCGTATGTGAGTCGAGATAGGCATTGCTGGCAACTTTCACATTTGTCCCCTGTGCATAATTTTTTTTTCTTAATGCTATGAAAAAAAAAAGTACAAAACACACTTTACTGTTTGTTCAAATGTTCATGTATACATGACTTTTGAAAATTGTACAACTTGCCATCATTTTTTTTTTCTTGCAGAAAATACGACAATTGTTGCCATTGTCCAAAAAGAGGCTGAACCTGATAGAAACATTTTTGAAGGATACGGCTTCTGAGTAAGTACATTTACCACAGCATGAGAGGGCGTGCATGTAGGTATGAAAGCATCAGCATAACAGAGTATGTACACACAAATAATGTGTGATCATCAGGTAATTCGCATTTGGTTCATTCTGCACAGAAATGCAAAGCTGAAGCATGCTGTATGTGTTCTACAAATCTAGTGCTTATGATCAGTCAGACATGCATGTAAGATCCATTAGAAAATAGGCAAACCGATGATGAAAAATATAACTAGTTTGAAAGCATTCCCCAATGATGAACTGTGGTTTATTGTTGGCATTAAAGACAGTCCCCTATGCAAATCCTACCAGTAATGAACTTGGAAGTTCTCATCGAAGAATGCTGAAGAAGTGACAAAAGCGCTGCGTATGAAACTTTAAAAAGAATGTGCTTCACTGTCAAGAATGCTCCCCCCCCCCCCTCCCTCCCTGCCCTCCCTGACCTCACTCTTTTCTCTTTTTTTTTTCTAATCCCACCCTCTGTTTTGCCTCCTCCATCTTGATGATTCCATCTGTCCTGTACAAAAACACACCTCACAACCACTCATCTTTATCTGCAATCTTCTGCACCCTTAAACATAGTCATACTCAAACACACAAAAGAAAATATAAAAAGAAAAGCATCTTGTTGCTCTCTAAGAGTTTATGAAGGTTAACAGACATAAATGCTGAAATAATTGCAGTGTAATTTTGTGTAAGTGGCTAATAGTTAGCAATCTTTCTACTCTATCCCATTGCACTTCACCTTCCCCTACATTCCCCTCTTTCTCCGTCTTTCCTCCATCACCTCTGTTTTTTCGTCTCTCTCCCCTAACTCCCTTTTCCCATAACCTCTGTAACCTCCCACCTACCCCACCTTCTCTCGCCCCTTTTTTGCCTCCCCCCCTCTCTCCCCCCTGAGATCATCCTCTCTCTTCGCCTTTTTTTCCCCTCCTCCCCTTCCAACCCTTCTCTTTCATACACACTCACGTCACACAAACTGAAGATGGTTGTGAAGATGGTTGCAGTTGTAGTGTAGACAGATCATTTCAAAATGTATCAGTTTTTGGATGTGCGTTTGAGGTTGGTGGATGGATAGTTTCCGAGAGCAAGGTCCAGAGAGGTCCAGTCCACTGGGCAGAGGAACAGAGGGCAGAGAAGGGGCTTTTTTTTTACTGTAGGTGTGTAGGGGGTGTCGGGGAACAGGGAATGGGGAGGACTCCAGATACTGTCAGGTTGAGTTAGGCAGGCAGAGGTGGAGACGTTAAACTGTTTGAAAAAAAAAAAAGGTGACTGGTTGTTTTGTTTGTTTGTTTGCTTTTGGTTGCTGTTTTTTTTTTTTGTTTGTATGTTTTGTTTTGTTTTGAATTTGTCAGTTTATTTTGTATGGTCTTGCTGTTTCTTACCTTCTGTTGCTCTCTCTCTCTCTCTCTCTCTCTCTCTCTCTCTCTCTCTCTCTCTCTCTCTCTCTCTCTCTCTCTCTCTCTCTCTCTCTCTCCCCCCTCTCTCTCTCCCTCCCTCCTCCTTCCCTCCCCCTTCTATCTCCTGCACCTCAAAGACTGCCATGCTGATGATGAGCACCCCAACATCCCGGAAACATCTGTGAAGACTGAATGTGTTTGCTTCAGTAGTGGGATAAAGAAACAGATCTCAACAATGCTGGAAATAATACTTCTTGGCAAAGCAAAAAGGAAGGAAAAGAAGGAGAAGAAGAAGAAGCCTGAGGTCACCTTTGTGGTCAGCACAACATCAGGAAAATGTCTGAAAACAGCATTGTCTTAATAAGACTAAGAATTTGTTTTTAGGACAAGGACAGTATGTTTTCATCCATGCATGATTTTTTTTTTTTTTTTTTCCAATCTGTTTTTTTTTTTGTGCAGCCCACAGACAAACCAGTGGTGTACATAAACCGGCGAGCAGCCATGGAACACCGGTGCGACCCTTCCCAAGACCCGGAGTGCAAAGCCACAGTGTTCATGCAGCTGTACGAAGGACTGAAGCCACGTGACCGCAACACCAAGCCGCTCCACTACAGGTACCGCAGATACCTGTGTGTTCATACACTGTCACACGTGGACCGCAGAGGGTTCAGACTGCAAGGAGACTCCCTTGGTTTTCACAGAAAACGATCTGGTCTGCGCGTGAACAGAAGAAACCGCTGATGTTTCACAACACTGCTAAGCCATTTTTTTTTTTTTTTTCTTTTTTTGATTTTGTGGGTTATTTTGGTTTGTCCAGCCAGTTGAAGATCTCAGGGTCGAAGCATGTTGCTTCTCTATTATTGATTGGTTCTGTTCATTTGGGCATTAAGTGGGCAGTCGCACGGAGGAGGAAAAGAGCACAAGGAGAAATAGGGGGAGGAGCGGAGGGGGGGGGAGGGAGAGCTAACAAAAAAAATCAATGACAGAGCTTAATACATGATAACTTATGCATTGGGAGGTAAATCTAGTGGAGACAGAGAAAAACTATAAGTTATCGAAGACACACGGAGAAGAGTGTTCGGAAAATGAAGTTTTTGAAGGGACAGCATCTCGACTGGGTGGTAAATTTAGTACAGACAGAGAAAGATTGGTGTACATATATATATATATATATATATATATATATTAAAGGAAGCAGTCTTCCATGAAAGTCTCCGTTTGGTGGTATAAATGCTTCAGTGAAGCGTAAATGCTCCATGAACTATTCCTTCGAATGAGACTGTAAACCGAGGTTCCATGTGTGAGCACATAGATAATTTCTTGCACACACATAAAATCCCATGATTATTTTCGGAAGAGAGAAAAGCAATTTTGGCCGTTGGTGTGGATGACATGTATACACATTGCAGGCACTGAAAGAATTAAAAAAAAGAATGAACGAAAAATAAAGCAACTGATATTCATTCAACTGAAGGACATGGGGAAACGACAGAATGTAGTGCCCAACCATCCAACAGGCTGCTCTTCAGCTGGCTCTACCCAGGTAGGCAGCTGGTTGTGTAAACGACAGCATGGAATGTAAAGGGCTTAGAGCAAGGATAGGCGCTGTATAGATACGCTTAATGATAATAACTAGACACACACACAAAAAAAGAAGAGCTCCAATCTTGGTCAGAATGCACAGGCATGTGATTACAGACCTGTGCTGGTCTGTTCTTCGCTGCATATCCCTTGATGGTCAGAACAGCTGTATTTCCGCGTTGTTTTCTTTGAAATTTAGTACAGAGGATTGATGATGTTGTGATGATGACAGGTGAAGTGATGATTTTATTGGGGGTGACATTACTGACAAAGTAGATCAGGACAGAAGTAATTAAGTTAACAGTGATTAACATGGATCTTGTTTGCTGGGTGAAGTCCAGCGCTATATAAGCTGATTATGCTGTCCACAAGTTTCTGAACTAATACAACAAGCATAAATCAATCAAGGAAATGCAGCTGTTATAGCATAATGAAATCTTCTGTGTATGTGTGTGTGTATTCATACACTCGTCATTCAGCCCACTTGTAGTTAACCCAGAAGGTAAGGTAAGGTAAGGTCATGTTGCTCATAGCCCAGCCGACCGCAAAGGGCCATATCAGGGCTATCACCACACTGATGTCAACTCACAAGTCATTCATTCACACAACCCTTTAAAATAACCTAAAAAACACACCCAAATTTTGTTTAAAATCTTACTGTTTTAACAAAGTGAGCCCAGACAGTGCAGCAGCCACACCTCCAATAACACCCTGCTGCAGTGTGCATTTGGACTCCAGGTGGTCCACGCGCAACGACCAGTGGTGGGAGTGCAAGTTCCTGTCGGAGGGCATCATCGATCAGGGCGGCGGTTTCCGGGACAGCTTGTCCGACGTGGCAGAGGAGCTTTGTCCCACCACCCCGGACTGCCCCATACCCCTGCCCTTCTTCATCCGTGCTCCAAACCAGGTCAGACGCTTCTACTTTTGATTGAAATTTAATTGTTCAAATATAGTGATGGCTGGACTTCGGTCTATTTTGTGTTGAAATTCTTCAAAGTTTAGAAGTCTGGATTCATTTAGGTTTACTAAATCTTTTATTCTCTCTATTCCAGTATTTTTCCAATCAGGGAAAAAGACAGAATGGTTCTTATATTGTATTAACCTGTTATTCCATATTAGTTGATTTTTTAAGTTGTTTATATTTTAATTTTTCCATTGTTTTTAGCCTGTTGTCCTACAGGTAAGTGCAAAGATCTTTTTCCCAGAATTCGCTTTTAATTTTTCCAAGAGCGCTCTGCATTTCCAACAGCTCACGGGTTATTTCATATATTAGGTTGCCGCTTGCTATCTGGTGGTGATACCACTTGGGAATAAGACTCCAGTTATCATCATCCCCTGACATGTATAGTTTACCTATTCACTGAAGATAAAAAACACGTTTGTAGTGGGCTTATGTTGGCCATTTTAAGACCACCATGCTCAAAACTGTTTTTCATCACTTTTCTCTTGACCTTTTCATTTGCTCTTTCATTTGAGTGCTTCCTTTGCCAAATGAATTTATACAGAGTTTGGTTTATCTCTGTGAGAACATTTTCTGTAATCCAGTTGACTGCATTGCGAATATGAACTGGCTTACTTAGACTGTAAGAGGCTCTTTACTATGACTATTTTTCGACATATACTAAGATCTCTACGGCTCCATAATTTTATAAGACTATGCATTTTATCCAATCTTTTTATCTGGTTCTCTTCAATGTACTGGGCTCTAGTAGTGTTTTAAAAGAATAATCCTAGAATCTTGATTTTGTCTGTGTGATCAAACGGTATGTTTTTCTTTGTAATAAAATGAAAGGAAGGGCGGATATAAAGCCCCATGCTGTTGGTTTCTGGCAAAGAAAACTGAACATTGAAATCGAAAAAAATATATGGACACTCGCTCACATTGCAACAAAGGAAGTTCGATTACAGGAACTACAATGGAAAATAATGCACAACATCTACCCTACAAAACTACACAAAATGAAGCTAGTGGATGATAACAGATGCTCCATCTGTAGGGATGAAGTGGATTTTATCAAACATTTTTTTACGAGTGCCCGCCCGTTTCTGTTTCTTGGAAAAAGATTGAAATTATGCTCAAGGTCTTCCTGGAATGCTAGTAACACTGCCATTACGTGATGTCCTTCTGGGAGTAGATAATCGATCCTTAAGCAGAGACGCTTTTAAAATTATAAACAACATAATCTTGGTCGACAAAGAAAACAAAATCTCTCACACCCATATACTTAATATTTGAATGCCAAATGAAATATCGCACCTCATGATCCCCACAACTTTCCCCAAAGTAGCATCATGTTCTCTGTCTGTCTGTCTGTCCCTCTCTCTCTCTGTCTGTCTGTCTCTCTCTCTCTCTCTCTCTCTCTCTCTCTCTCTCTCTCTCTCTTTCTCTCTCTCTCTGTTGCTCAGTCACAAACCTTAGGTGCGGAACACATGCGTAAGTGCATATACACATACAATATATAATACCATTGGTATGCTATTTATTCATTACGATAGCCGCTTATTTTTGCTTAAAGAATTAATTGTAACAAAATATTATGCCTAACACCAGTCCTTGTATAACCCAAGCTTTTTATCCCAAATACTACAACTCGTCAAAGAAGGGAAGGGAGGGAGGTGGGGAGAGATGTGGGCTTGGAAAGGGGGAAGACCAGAGATTTGGGGAGGGGAGGGAAGGTTTGATCGACAGTGGGGGAGAGGGGGAAGCGAGGGGAAAAAAAAAACCATCCAACAAACCATCCTCTCATGCCAGTTGTCACGCTTCTTGGCTTTCCTCATGCCTTTCTTGTGGACCCTTTCTTTTCACTGTAAGGCTGGCTTGATTGGGGACTAGCTAACCGTGAGACGATTTGCAACAAATTCTACATACAACTCTGTGATGCCGTCTTTTGTTTCATTTATGATGATCTCTTTGTATAAGCAGCATATATCATCAGTAAGAGAGAGTGCCAGTACACCACGCATTAGAACATTAACAAACCCAGACATGTTGTATCAAACGCCAAAACACTAAAATCAGCAAGACTATGTCCGTTCGTAAGAGAACATACAGACTATGCATGGTGTGTAAGGGACTGGTTGGAGGGAAAAAAAAGAAAAAGAAAGGGGAAAAAAAGCTAGTAGTGGAAATTGCTTTTTTTTTTTTTTTTTTGTTTTTGTTTTTGTTTTCTTTGGCAGATAATGAAGACAGTGAGAGCAGCACCAAAAAATGAAGAGGGGGATTTCGGCCTTAGGGGAAAAAAGAGACAAAAAAGGGTGGGGGGGGGGGGAAGAATCACCACCTTAGGTGCTCCATTGATCTGATAACTGATGCCACAAAAAAAAAAAAGAAAAAAAAAAAAAAAGAAAAACAGGAAAGACAGTAGGAGGGAGGAGAGGGAGGATGGGAAGAAGAGATGGAGGGAAGTCTTGTAGGCTGACCTCAGAGGAAAAAAAAAAAAAACAAAAAAAAAAACCGTGGTCGAGCCATACTGACAGACACTTGGAAAAAAAAAAAACACACACACACACACACACACATGCACACAATGCACGCACGCACGCACGCACACACACACACACACACACACACACACACACACACACACACACACATACAAAGACATTTAATTGCCAATATTAGTGGTCATGTTTTTTTTTTTTTTTTTTTTTTGCATGAAATATTCCTCTAAATACAGAATCAATGTTTTTTAGGGTGCTAAACATGCTTTTGAAACTCAGTTACTTTTGTTTTTACAATGTCAACAAAAATTCTGTGCATCTGAATCGCCCAAGGTTGTTATAATAATCCAATATGGACGCAGTTTGCTTTGCTTACGGGATTGTGTGTTTTTAATGTGTATATAACTGACTGTTAGATTCATTTTTATGATTTTCAAAATTGTCGAACCTCTCTATAACTTCAGTGCCAGCTCCAAACTTCTTAGTCATCTGATGCATTGTTCCTGAAGTTTGATTGAATGCAAACATACACGTATAGCCTGCACAGATTTGTGAGCTGTGAGTACTGATTCGCTGGCGTTTTGGTGGCTGATGTTAGGAAATTACACACAGAGTATGAAAGATACAAAAGAAAACTTACTAGATAATAGTGTTTGTCTAAAAACTAAAACCTTCTACTCTTCTAATTTTCAGCCACGTGGCCTTTTTCAAGAGAAAAAAAAAACAAAAGCAATGCAACTACATAATGTCCATCTTTAGCAACTCATAAAAGTTGCTAAAGATGGACGTTACGTAATTGCATTGTTTTTGTTTTTTTCCTCTTGAAAAAGGCCACGTGGCTGAAAATTAGAAGAGTGGCATTGTGATCTTGTGTAGTTTTTCTTCCCTTTGGAGGACTATTGCTTTTGTTTCTGATAGTTGAAACCTTGTAGTATCAACATTTAAGGGAAAAAAAAGGAAGGTTTTTATATGCTTTACTGTTTTGGCTGTTTGTAAATCTTTTCCATGACAAAAATGTGTGTATGTACACGGCTGACTTGACTGGATGGCCCCAGGTTCAGGAAGACAGCAACACCAACCGTGACGTGTATGTGCCCAACAGCGCCTGTCAGGACTGGGACAAGCTGGAGTGGATTGGCAAACTGATGGGAGCCTGCTTCCGCAGCAAGGAGAACCTGGTCAGTCTCTGTGTGTGTGTGTGTGTGTGTGTGTGTGTGTGTGTGTGTGTGTGTGTGTGTGTGTCTGTGTGTGTCAGTGTTTGTGTTTGTGTGTGTATGTGTGTGTGTGTGTGTGTGTACGTGTGTGTGTGAGTGTGTTTGTGTGTGTGAATATGTGTGTAAGCTTGTGTGTGTGTGTGTGTGTGTGTGTGTGTGTGTGTGTGTGTGTGTGCAAAGTGTGTGTGTGAGTATATGTGTGTAAGTATGTGCGTGTGTGTGTGCGTATGTAAGTATGTGTATGCCTGTATGTGTACGTGTGTATGTTTATGTGTGTAAGAATGTGTGTGTGCATGCAGGGGTCACAGTCACCATGTGTCACTGCTGAATTCAGTATTGCAAATTGAACAAAAAAATAAGTTGACAGTCCCATCTGCTCTACTTATATCTATTATTAATTTGCACAGTTTTTGTGTTTTACATAATTGTTGATGAACAAATTAGAGTTGTTGAGGTTTTCCATTTTAAAAAGAGGCCCGAAAGACTTTATAGTTGTGGTTTTGTGTGTGTGTGTGTGTGTGTGTGTGTGTGTGTGTGTGTGTGTGTTTTTTTGTTTGTTTGTTTTTTTTAGAGAAGGGAGCATTTTCAATTTACAACCTCCACCTTTTGGTCTGAGAACTTTTTCGGCCATTCGTTTTACTTAAGGAAGGTTTGAACCATTTAAAAAAATGTTGCGCAACTCAAGGATGTTTGGATTCAGATTTTCATTCTTTTGTGTGTGACAGATTTATTGAAACATGTACTGTAGGGGCCTTACCAGGGTCCTCTGCCTGTATTCTGGTACTCCAGTATTGTTGAAAATGCTTACATCCCATGCCTTTGTGTGTAACTGTGTGTGAGGGAGAGGGATACAGAGGGTAATGTGTCCTGTTGTTTGCATGTGGGGATTGCATCCTTTTACTCGTAAGTGTGGAGGAGCTGGAGGTAGGTGGGGATGAAAGGAATATGCCATGTTGTGAGGATTCAGTGACAAGAAGTACAGCTTCTTATGTTTGTGTTGGTGTATGGGGGAAAAACTGCATAAGAGTATCCGGAGATGTGTGTTTCTGAGATGCGAGAGACTAGAAATTCTTGTAGGATAGGTGTGTGGTGGCGTTTGATCACTCACTCTGCAGCAAGCGGGACAAGGTGTTAGCGAGAGATCACTGTCGTGTCTTAAGGCTCTCTTGCATACAAGAGAAAATGGCTGACAGTTATAATATCCTCCGACCGGTGCATGGAACGTCACAGCATCCTCAGACTGGTACAGGAAAAGTAGTGTCGTCCTCTGATTGGTGGATGTAAAGTAGTGTCGTCCTCTGATTGGTGGATGTAAAGTAGTGTCGTCCTCTGATTGGTGGATGTAGTGTCGTCCTCTGATTGGTGCATGTAAAGTAGTGTCGTCCTCTGATTGGTGGATGTAAAGTAGTGTCATCCTCTGATTGGTGGATGTAAAGTAGTGTTGTCCTCTGATTGGTGCGTGTAAAGTAGTGTCATCCTCTGATTGGTGCATGTAAAGTAGTGTCATCCTCTGATTGGTGGATGTAAAGTAGTGTCGTCCTCTGATTGGTGCGTGTAAAGTAGTGTCGTCCTCTGATTGGTGCATTTAAAGTAGTGTCGTCCTCTGATTGGTGGATGTAAAGTAGTGTCGTCCTCTGATTGGTGCATGTAAAGTAGTGTCATCCTCTGATTGGTGCATGTAAAGTAGTGTCGTCCTCTGATTGGTGCAGGTAAAGTAGTGTCATCCTCTGATTGGTGCATGTAAAGTAGTGTCGTCCTCTGATGGTGTATATAAAATAATGTCATCCTTTGATTGGTACATGAAAAGTAGTTACATCCTCTGGTTGGTACATAAGATGATTCAGATCACTTATAAACCCCCCATCCCCCACCCACCTACCCCCCCCCCCCCCCCCCCCTCCTCTCCAACATCCAGAAGAGCCTGAAGAAGAAGCCATATTGTTAATTTGAATTTGTCTTGCATCCTTTTCTTTTGTTCTTCTCATTTCTCTTGTCACAAGGAAGCACCACCAGCCAAACAGCGATTCTCGCATCTTTGAAGCATACCTTAAAGTTATGTTTGGAGGAGAATGAACATGTAACGCAGAAGTACTTGACATTTTTTTTTCTATACCATTTCTCACCATCTTTGATGTAGTTGTTTCACACAGAATAAGAGTATGATAACACAGTGACATTTGATGATAGATCGTTTTGATTTTTGCTTTTTGTTATGATACCCAGGTATTATCGTTGCCTGCATTCGTGTGGAAGAAGCTAGTAGGGGAGACAACTGTATGGACAAAGGGATTTCCAGTCTGTGGATTCTGCTGAGGTGAAAACTGCCTTCCCATTAAAGTTTTGTTGTTGCTTGAATCCATTGCATATTGACATAGGTATTAGTTATTTGTTTCATGCTCTGTGTGTGTATGAGAGTGTGTGTGTGTGTGTGTGTGTGTGTGTGTGTGTGTGTGTGTGTGTGTGTGTGTGTGTGTGTATGTGACTGTGTGTGTGTGTGTGTACGTGTGTGTGTGTGTGTGTGTGTGTGTGTGTGTGTGTGTGTGTGTGTGTGTGTGTGTGTGCACGCGCGCATGTGTGTAACACAGTAAGAAAATTAAAGTCAAATTTAATTGTGATTAAACTGTATATACAGTGTATAGGAGTATAGAATGAAGCAAAACACACTAAAACTGGGTATTTGTGTGACTGATATAAAAAAAAAGTATCCATTATCAATGTTTAATTCATGAATGATTTGAGTGATAGCTTGCAGCCAGTAACTGTGATGCACACAGAATCTCTAGATTTACATGGAATTATGTGACTTCAAATTTCTGTGTACATGTAAATCTCTCTCTCTCTCTCTCTCTCTCTCTCTCTCTCTCTCTCTCTCTCTCTCTGTCTGTCAAGAAGAGCATGACCAAGGAAAGGCTTGTTTTAAAAAACAAGATATAGGAAAGAAGAAATTTTGATCTTGTAGGCTTTGTGTTGAATACCTATGGAACCATTGCTTATTTTCTTTTTTTTTTTTTTTTGGTGACAGGTTCAGCTGATTGACAACATTGGCACCATGGATGAGGCGGCCTTTGCCGCTCTGGCACGCGACTGGAGCCTGACCCTGAGCAATGGGTCACAGGTGGTGCTGCGTATGGACAAAGACAGCAATGTCAGGCCGCTGGACTACGCCAGCCGAGAGGACTATGTGGCTGAGGTGAAACGCATCCGCCTGGAGGAGTTTGAGGCGCAGTAATGGGAGTGGGGTAGAACACTGGCAGTAATGATGATAGTGTAACACTGTACTGGCAATAGCCATCTTCTTCTTCCTTGGAAGCAGTGGGAGACAGCTGGATTCCCCTGGACAGATGGAGCAATGAATGTTTGGAGAGTCGCTCTTTGAAGCCTCGGTGAAAATGAAATGACAGTCCATTACCACCTGTTCCACCCTTTCTGTCCCACCACCCAACCCTTTTCATATCCCCACTGTCATGAGACCCCTGCCCTACTGTTCGCATCTCATATCCTGGTGTCCACCTCTCACACCGACACTGTCACCTTCACAGTCCTGCTTGGAAGACGAATGTGGTCACATTCTTCTAGCTTTGTCTGGTGCTGAAAAGTGTGGCGTGGAGTGGCATTGATATTGGCTATACTTTGTTCTCTACATCAGCATCATCAAAATGGAGACCAGCTCCACTTTTTTAGTAGACTCCGTTGTGAATACAGAACTCAGACCATACAGATACAGACTGTAATCAATGACAAGCGCTGGTTCTGTCACTGGATCACATCCCGACAGAGGGCAAAGTCCATTCTGGTACTACCACCTTCCATGGGACAATGGTTAGCACTGCGGATTCTGGGCTTGGAAGTCATGGGTTCAGTTCCAGTAATTGCCATTTATTTGTGGCATTTTATCAACCCCCGACCAGTTCCTGCCAAGAGTTGAGTTTCCTGTGGGCTCAGTTGGGTGCCACACAGTCAAGTTTCATCCGCGTATTAGTTTTTGTTTCTGAGGGTGTTGCTCAGAGGGTGTTGCTCAGATTTCCTGACCAACACTGCAGGTGTCATGTATCTCTCGGGCCTGATCTATGCTGGGATATATTACGAAAGTAAGGATAAAGTATGGCCCAGTCATAAAGCCCCCTGACAGAACAGATCTCCATAGCATCAGCTGCATCATCCTCATACTCATCAATCAGCATAAAAGGAAAAAAAGTCTCAAATTCTGTGGCCCTTCATGCTCTGTGATTATGGTGACCTCGGTTTTGATTTCTTTTCTGCATCTGTACCCTTGGTGGGTCACTGGTATCTGATACTTCATTGAGACAGGGTGGACAGGTATGGCGACTCCCTCAAGAGTGGCACTCTCGCTCATGTGGCTCTGTGACTAACCAGTTGTCATCAGTATGGGCCTTTGGGTGAATGCCGATGAAGTAGCATGAAAGATAGGAAGACCAGAAAAATAACTTATTTTTAAACCATCCCCATGTGAGAAGATAAGCGTTTGTTCATTCTTCATTTTCATTGTCCAGAATGTTGTCAGTCTTGCCTGAAGAAGACCAAAGAGTTCGAAATGCGGCATGTTTCGTCTTGTAATTTCTTTGTCCTTCTCTGGCAAATTGATTACGATTTCTCTTTAAAAATTTAGCCTCATATGCTTGTGAATATCTTGAGTGGATGTGTTCATACAAACAAATATACATAGAATGGTGTGTGTGATGTATTCATGCCATACCCATGTAGAGGTTGTTGAGGCCCCTACCAATGTCTCCCAGATGACTTCGTCCCTGTTCTCTGCCACCCTCTGAGAGCTGGCGAAGAACACGCCTGTCCACTCCCTGATGTTGTCCTCCCACCTCTTCGTCTGCCTTCCTTCTTCTCCATCTCCTCAGCTGATCTTGAAGCATGCCTCTGTTATTGCACACATCTACTTATGTGTGTTATGTGGTGTTGCAGGTGTCAGCCATGAGGAGAGGTCTTAAAACATGTGTATGTTTTCCTGTATACATACATGTGTGTGTGTGTTACATGGTGTTGCAGGTGTCAGCCATCAGGAGAGGGCATAAAACACACCTGTATGCATACACATCTACATATGTGTGTTACATGGTGTCGTAGATGTCAGCATCAGGAGAGGTGTTAAAACACACCTGTATACATACACATCTGTGTGTTACATGGTGTTGCTGGTGTCGGCCATGAAGAAAAGTCTTGAAACATGCCCTTGTGTTCCACCATTCATACATGTATACATGTGTGTGTTACATGATGTTGCAGGTGTCAGCCATCAGGAGAGGTCTTAAAACACTCCTGTGTTGCCCCATACATACATGTGTGTGTGTTACCTGGTGTTGCAGGTGTTGGCCATCAGGAGAGATCTTAAAACACACCAATGTTGCCCCATACATACATACATATGTGTATTTTACCTGGTGTTGCAGGTGTCAGCCATCAGGATAGATCTTAAAACACACCTGTGTTGCCCCATACATACATACATACGTGTGTTTTACCTGGTGTTGCAGGTGTCAGACATCAGGAGAGATCTTAAAACACACCTGTGTTGCCCCATACATACATATGTGTGTTTTACCTGGTGTTGCAGGGTGTCAGCCATCAGGAGAGATCTTAAAACACACCTGTGTTGCCCCATACATACATAAATATATGTGTTTTACCTGGTGTTGCAGGTGTCAGCCATCAGGATAGATCTTAAAACACACCTGTGTTGCCCCCATACATACATCATACGTGTGTTTTACCTGGTGTTGCAGGTGTCAGACATCAGGAGAGATCTTAAAACACACCTGTGTTGCCCCATACATACATATGTGTGTTTTACCTGGTGTTGCAGGTGTCAGCCATCAGGAGAGATCTTTAAACACACCTGTGTTGCCCCATACATACATAAACACATGTGTGTTACCTGGTGTTGCAGGTGTCAGCCATCAGGAGAGGTCTGATGACGGTGGTGCCAGAGGCGGTTCTGGAGCTGCTCACATGGCAGGAGCTGGAGACCCGCGTGTGTGGCGACCCCCAGATCACCATCGAGGCGCTGAAGAAAACCAGTGAGTGCACAAAGGACGCAAGTGTCCCCTATAGTTGTTTGGCATCACTGTCCCCATTTTGTCTTCAGTTTCAGTTTCATCAAGGAGGTGTCGCTGCATGAGGACCAGTCCATATAGGCTTCACCACACATCTGCTTAGTTTTGAGACCACGCTGCGTATGATTTAAAGCTGATGGGTAAAAATGAATAATGAATGACTGAGATGAGAGAATTTAAGGAGGGAGTCTAAGTCATAATTGTCAACCCTTTCTGACAGACTGTTAGCCTGCTTATTTGAATCGGAACTTTCAAAATGATTTTTTTTTTTTTTTTTAAAGAAATGGACTGATGCCATGGAGTGGAGTACTATTTCAAATCATGATGTGCTGTTTCTTGGGTCCTCCACGTCTGGTTGTCTTGAGAAGTTTGCTAAACAACTGTTGTGCAGCAGCTGATGTGACCTGCTTGACAGCTGTGAGGCATCAGAGGCAGGTAATGAAGGGATGTATTTCAGCCCCAGCCATCTCCTTGTCAAATCTCAGAAATTGAAGTTGGAATGGGAAGAGGGAGGGCAGTTGAAGCCTCAGGTACAGAGTGGAGGATTCTTGGAGACTGCTGCTATGACAAAGCAAATCAAATGATTAGACTTGTGAAAAAAGAGCATTCTCGTATATCGATAAAACTGTATGTTTAAAACTTTACAAGGCACCGATTGGACCTCAGGTGGAAAGTGCAAAGCTTGAATGGCATCTTTATCTGAAAAGACCATCTGTGGCAGTGTAATGGAATGAATTACAATGTAAAACCTGAATTAAGGTGTAAGACCTGAATTACAATGTAAAACCTGAATTACGAAGTAAGACCTAAGTACCTTAATCAACCTACACTCGTTAACCTTTGTGTCCCCTTTTTCCGCCCTATTCCGCCCGACCCGTCAGGCTCCTGATCCGCCTTGTACTGCCTGTTCCTCAGTTGGCTGATTGTCTTGGTGTGCCTCCCTTATTTGGGTTGACGACAGTAATAAGACAAACCGGTCATTATCCGGGTCTTGAGATATCTTGAGATATCTTTTTGACAATAAGACAGCGTTTGCTGTGATGGCAGGTCAGTGTGAGATTCCAACAGGAAAGGGGTTAGACCTTGAAGTAACTAACAAAGCCAGCAGGCAAGAACATCGTGACAGTGTTGTTTCAAAGGGGACAGTGTTAGGAGAAATTGCCACCATACATCAGCACATGTATGGGATTACCAAAGAGATAAATAAGTCATCAAGATTTTCGTACTTTCAGTTCGATTACTCCAGAATTTACCGCAGTTCCATCTTTCTTG
>JADBJO010001834.1:175561-203061 GCA_016801955.1 Conus betulinus
AAAACACAAGGTATTGAAACAAATGTAATGAAAAATTGATCAGTTAGAAAACACAAGGTATTGAAACAAATGTAATGAAAAATTGATCAGTTAGAAAACACAAGGTATTGAAACAATGTAATGAAAAACTGATCATGATCAGTTAGAAAACACAAGGTATTGAAACAAATGTAATGAAAAATTGATCAGTTAGAAAACACAAGGTATTGAAACAAATGTAATGAAAAATTGATCAGTTAGAAAACACAAGGTATTGAAACAAATGTAATGAAAACTGATCATGATCAGTTAGAAAACACAAGGTATTGAAACAAATGTAATGAAAACATGATCAGTTAGAAAACACAAGGTACGGAAAACAATGTAATGAGCAACTGATCAGTTACAGTGAGTTTAGAAGACATTGCTAAAGTTATGGAAAAGGATGTCACACACTGCATTTGCACTCACTCAATCACAAACACAGCATGTTTACTCCATTCATTCAAAGGAGAGACTGGGGAAACAAGAATTCACTTTTGTGAGCTCCCTTCACCAAACACAACAAAGAATTTGGCGACATATACTGTACCATGTCAGACCATAGCATTCAACGGCAGTCAGTCAGCTTTGTCAGGCTGAATTTTTGTGGCAAATGCAGTCATAAGACAGTCACGTGACGCCCACCCCCCCCACTTCCGCAAACAGAAGAAGCCGATGTACGCTTCCCTTCACCAAACACAACAAAGAATCTCATAATATACGCATGATAGCTTTCTTTGTTCAAATTTCATGTTCAGTTATCATATACATGTTGTAATCACTTTCCCAACTTCTTCATTAGTAGCTGCATGACACCACAGAGGCAGCTCATTTTCTTTCTTTTTGATAAGCAACACTCAAATTACACACTTCTCGTTCTTCTTTTTCAATACTGAACAGTTGCATTGAAAAGTGTAAAAAAAATAGTTCCTCCAGCAGGAGTCAAGGTTCCAGGAGGTTGGTAGTATGACCCAATGGTTGGATGCTGAGGTTTTCCGTAGGGAATCAATAGTGACTGAACAGAACATCTGGCAGACTTCTGTCAGCGCTACATCAACATTCACCACTCTCAGGTCGCACAGATAACTAGGTTTTCCTTTGTCAACCCCCAAGGTTGACGATAAACTACCAACTTGGCCCCAGCCAAGCACCCTTTCCTCCTGTCTGGCAACTCCTGGTCTGTACATATCGGGAACACACCTGTCCTACAAAACAGTGAGCTTCTCTCACTAATCACGTGCCTCGGCTTTCAATCAACGACGAAGAAAGGTTAGGGATTCATTTACTGTTTACATATGGTCTAACAACTCACTTTTTCCAAATGGGCCCTGCATTCCAGGCCCAGAATCCCCTGTCATGACAAAGGTCAAAGGTCAAAGGTGAAACCACCTGTATCCTTTGTTGTTCTTGCATGCCACACCTCACCGAGAGAGTCGTGCTCAGTGTGAGTGCAATCAGTGAGAAAGACAGCTAATCAGGGGACATCAATTCGTTGATAAACTTTTCCTTCTCTGCCACAGTGCCAAAGTGTGTGAAGAGAAGCTACGCTACGCAGCCTACAACTGCATCGCCATCGACACGACATGAACCCCTGGGAAGGATCATGGGAAGACTGATTGATGTGGTGACCTCGCTTGTCCATGGCACGACGTAGACTCAGGAAGCAGTGCATCGCCCATCGCGCAGAGAGAGGCTTGGTGCTGACGATCAGAAGAAGGACGGGGAGAACCAGGGAATAGAAGGGACTGCATCCAGGGTGAAACGAAGAACCGTTGCAGTCGCTAAAATCATTGTCTGTTGTCCTCATAGCCATTTTTTTGTGTGTCTGTCTGAAGCTTGTCTTGTGTCTGTGGGTAAGGTTGTAAAGGCTGTCCTGAGTTGAGTGAGCTTGTATTTTATGGAACTGGATTACAGGCCTGTGACAGTCCCTGGTTCGTTTCTTAATTGGGTTGAATTGTTAACTGACCTCGCTGATCCATGATCCTGTTAGCGCTGATTGTTGTGTCGCAAAAGTCTGCATGTCTTTGCCTGAAGAGGGCAGTCTTTACTCAAGGGAGAGAACACGTACCGTACCATGCCAAATGCTGCTGGCTAGTGCTGGACTGAATGAGTGTAGTAGAGATAAAAGAAATATCATCCCGTTGGGTTCTGTTGAACCTGTTCCTGTTCCTAAACATCCAGACATACCTGTCAGTGTCTCTGAACTCAATATGGGGACCCGTAGTTTTCATATTCTTTGTATAGTGTGTGTCTGTGTGTGTGTGTGTGTGTGTGTGTGTGTTTTAAGAATGGGCTATGAAAACGATTTTAGCAATCTCTTTCTCCCAAATGCTGCTTAGTATGTTTCCGTAGTATTGTGAACTTGGATAATTATCACAGCTGTACCAAATGTTTGATTGCAAATGAAGAATGGAAACTGAGGCCATCAGCTACGATTCATTTCCTTCCCACGAGAACTTTTTGTTGACTCTGCTGTCCACCTATCTGAACACAGTCCTCTGACCATATGAAGCGATTCTTTCTGAACCTTGAGCTTCAGATCGTCAGTTTATGCTTCACTGATCGATTTTGGGCTGGCCAGCTGAAACATCACACAATAAAGAACAAAAGACAGGTTTCTAGAGGATTGTCTTGACTCAACCATCTTAGCTCCCACACTGAATGATGGTCCAGTTCACAGTGGCTTCAGGAGAGCAGCAGAAGGAGAACCAGTTGGATCTGACTGATCTGGTCATTGTCATCGTCCTTGATACAGCCTGACTTGTTATCGCTCGAGGACAAAAGACGTGGTGTGAGGGGACTGATGATTAATTATAGTCAGAGAGTGGAGAACAATGTTATCATTTGGTGTGAGGGGATTGATGACTAGTAGTGTGTTATTATTTGGTGTAGAGGGACTGATAATTGATTATAGTCAGAGAGTGGAGAACAGTGTTATCATTTGGTGTGAGGGGATTGATAATTGATTATAGTCGGAGAGTGGAGAACGGTGTATTATTTGGTGTAAGGGGGTTGATAATTAGTAGTGTTATTATTTGGTGTAAAGGGCTGATAATTGATTATAGTCAGAGAGTGGAGAACAGTGTTATTATTTGTGTGTGAGGGGATAGATAATTGATTGTAGTCAGAGAGTGTGGAACAGTGTGATTATTTGGTGTGAGGGAATTTTAAATAATTATAGTCAGAGAGTGGAGAACAGTGTTATTATTTGGTGTGAGGGGATAGATAATTATAGTCAGGGAGTGGAGAACAGTGCTTTTATTGGTGTGTGAGGGGATAGATAATTATAGTCCGAGAGTGGAGAACAGTGTTACTATTTGGTGTGAGGGGATAGATAATTATAGTCAGGGAGTGGAGAACAGTGCTATTATTTGGTGTGAGGGGATAGATAATTAATCATAGTCAGAGAGTGGTGAATAGGGCTATGATTTGTTGTGAGGGTATTGATAATTAATTGGAGTCAGAGAATGGAGAACAGTGTTATTATTGAATGATGCAACAGAAAATAGATATTTGGGTAGCGATTTACAAATGAAAATGTTGGCTGATACGACATGGTGACCCATCTTTCTCACCATGTCCATGGTTGCAGTGGAGTGGGGATGGAGATAGGGGAGAGGGTGGAGAAGGCTGTGTATTGATTTCCATCTCTTTTCATTTTCCTGCCATTCCAGATGCTGTGCTGTCAAACTGGGTAGGTTCACAGGCTTGCTGAATGCCAGTCCAGTGCGGGTCTCTGTCTTCCTTGCCGCCGCCAGGTCCTGGCATGTCAGCGTCTGTTGTGTTGTAAGCTGCAGTGCCTGTGTTTTGAGACAGGTCTCTCCACAGAGGTCTATTGTGCATAGCTGGTTCACCCCTCTGTTCAGGCTTCATGGTCCGGTGTGTCATCTCACTCGCCCTGTGGTCAGAGTCAGCCACCACCCCACAAGTCACAGAGTCCATCAGCGTGTAGGTGGCGCCATCTAGCTGGATCGTTGGGTTCTCTTTCAAACAAAGGACTTTACCTGTTTCAACCTGAATTCAGGTTTTTCTAAAGGTGTCCAGGGCTCGTCTGCAGATTCATACGAACCTGTTGAGACAGTGTGAGGGTGAAAGTATGTATATTGATGTGTTAGCAAGATACAACCATTGGGGGCCATTTGCCATGTCACCACATGTGGATATTGACCATATACCTAAATATAACATACTACAACCACTGGATTTCAGCAGCCAGTCAAGTGTGAGATCTAATCCGTTAGTTGATTTCAGTTTGAATTGTTGGCAGCTCTACCTACCAACCCCTAGTTTTTAGATTTTTGTTTTTTGTTTTGTTCTCCAGGCTTTTTCAGCTTTCTAAGGTCTCCTGTCTGCTCTTTGCTGTTCAGCTCGACTGACGTACACTGTCCCATTAACAATGGAGAGCTAGATTTTTCTTTTCTTTGAGGTAGGAATGGTAAGGTGGTTGGCTGGTTGGTTGATAGATTGCTGGTTTGTTGTTGTTGTTGTTATTATTGTTGTTTTTAGAATTGAGTGATTTTTCGTGTTTGTTTTTTTTTTTTTTTCTCCTTTTTATTTCAGATATTAGTGGTGGATTATTTTTGAAGAGTTGGGTGGCAGATTTTATTATTGTAGTTGCTGTTAAGTGATATATGTGGTAGTTTTTTTTTTCTTTTTTTTTTTTTATTTTTTTGGTTATATAGCGGATTGTGGGGGTGGGTCGTAAATATGAGTGATAGATAGTTTTGTATGTGTGTGTGTATGTGTGTGTGTTTTGTCATTTTGGGTGTTTTAGTTTGTGTGTGTGTGTGTTTGAGATATGTGTGTGTATCCCCGCAGTTTCCTGTAAGATGAAAAATATGGTCAGAGATTGTTAAATTGATTTTTTTTTTTGTCAATTCAGTCTTCATCTCTCTTTTCCTCTCTCGGTGATTTTTTTTCCCTGTAGGGTGAATTAGATGATCTTGTTGTGTGTTGAGTTGTGTGTGAGGGAAAGGGGAGACACCTTTCAGTGGCATGTTTGCCTGAATGTACATGACCTGAGCGCTTGTTTATATACAGAACTGTATTTTCAACAGGCGATGTGGCTGTCTGCATATGCCTGTGTTTTCAGGTGCGTCTGTGTGTTTCTGTACACATTTGCAATGTAATGCTTGTATCCAACCAAGTCTGTGATTGTAAGAAACCAGCCCATTAGATAGAATAGTGAATAAAAAATCTTCAAAGTAGAATTACACTGTGTACTAAAAATGTGGACATAGACTCAGTCACGTACACACACACTCATATACACACGCACACAGAATGTGGACACCAACTCTCTCACACACACACATACTCTCTATTTATTGATATCTTATTTTGCAGTGTTGCTTTTTTTAATGAATAATTTTTAGGCTTATTTTTGTTTTGATTTTTTTTTTAACATTAAACTGAGCATGGTAGATCATGCAGAATTACTGGTACTCGCTGCTCACTCTAGAGTTTTCTTTGAGTGTGTCCATAGTTCATCTGGTGTGTGGAGACCTGATTTGGATGAATATGTATAATTTATAGACATTTGCTGCCAAAAGTAAATACTCCACCAGTTCATGTGTTACTATTTTTTTTTTTGGTGTGTGTTGTTAGTTGTTGCTACTTTTTCTCACACATTATTTTGTACTGTAGGATTTTGTTCAGTTTGTTGCAAATTTTGTATGTCAACAGTGTTGTGTTTACCCATGATTTGAACATTTCTTTTTCTCAAAGTATTTTCCATCAGCATCAACACCTTTGGATGTAATAGTACACATGTAAACCATATAAAGCTAAGTAAAGAAAAAATTGAGGACACACACACACACACATTTGGATCTGATAGTACATCTATATAAAGTATAAACCTAAGTAAAGAAAATTGAACACACACACACACACACACACACACACACACACAGGCGCGTGCGCACACACACATGCACACACGGATGGTTTATTACACATATATGCACACAGGCGCACACACACACACACACACACACACACACACACACACAGGATTTATTATGCACACAACAGCTCTCAGCTTATTGACGTGGTGATCCTCAGTGGGTATTAATGTCCAGCCGTTCAGTATGTATGAATGACTGTTGCAGTTTCAAGAGTCAGCAATGTGCCATTGGCTGTGTCACTAAACGTAGTACTGCATGTTGAACTGTTTTCTCTGAGGTGAAATGGAATATGCTTTGTACTCAGGTAGTGTGGCTTTTTTTTTTTTTTTTTTAATTTGTTTGTTTGGGTTTTTTTTTTTTCCCATAGCTGAATCCATTTAGCAAGTTGTGGCACATGGATTCAGAAGTGTGCTGAAATCTGCTTGACATCTTGGTGAAAAAAATTACTCTTCGATGTATTGATTTTCATGATCTCTGATCAACTTCAAGTCATGTGCCTTTGTTTACTCCTGGGATCAAGAGTTACTGTCCTGTCTGTCGTTTTTTGCGTTTTGACCTGTTCCTTCTGGTCACGCTACCATTTCCTCGGATCAGTAACTCTCTGGGGAAAAGCTTGCGGTTATGTCATGAACTGTGCGCCCATCGTGATTCTTGTAATTTGTAACTTGCTAACTGACAGTTCCTTTTGACCTCCATGACCTTGTATCACAATGTTTCCCAGTTGGTGCACGCAGATGGGTTGGTCAACAGATCCATCTGAAAGGAGCTGTGGAAATTAGAATTATGTGTGACATGTGCTTTTGACACCAGTCACAACATTTTGTCATTTCATCTTTTTGTTTGTTTGTTTGTTTAAGTGGAGCGTGCAAGTTTCAAGGATAAGTGCATTCAGCATCAAGGGACTGTTTTAACTATATGAGGGTTCTGCTGCAGTGAGTGTGGATGCTGGTCAGGCTGGAGATCAGGATGTGGCTCACAGTGAAACATGTGGGGGGAGTTTTGCTGTCTGTGCCTGTTGTATGACCTGAATGGTAGTGTTTCCGTTTATTTATTCGCTTGCTTTGTCCATTCATCTGAACATGGTGTGTATGCGTGCGTGTGTATGTGTTTGTATGTGTATGTGTGAACGTTCGTGTGTGTGTGTGTGAGTTATGTTTTTGTCATGGTTGGATGTTGAAATGATTGTTGTTTGTTCTTGTTATCCATCTCTCTCTCTCTCTCTCTCTGTATGTCTCTCTCTCTCTCTCTCTCTGTCTGTCTGTCTCTGTCTCTCTGTCTGTCTGTCTCTCTCTTTTAAACTTGCTGTGCACCCTGCTCTCCCTCTGACAGCAACAGCAGGACCACTACAGAATGAAGGCATAACAACCTCAAGATGTAGAGGGGGGGGGGGGGGGGGGGGGGGGGGGAACCAGCCAAGAGGTAGGACAAAGTAACCTTTGACCCTGTCAAGACAAATTGATAGACACGCGTAAAAATAGGATGAAGAGAGACTGGTTTCAGAGTTTCTATCATTGTTTAGAGTTTGGGGTGACCATGCCCAAATGTTTTGCATGCTAGAAGGTGATTTTTTTTGTCTTTGACATGGGGCGCGAAGTCTTATTGTTGGGCCAAGGGACGTCTTCTTTTGTTTGTTAGAAAGTTGTGAGGCATCAGCGTGAGAGTGACCAAGAGCGCATGTTTCCAGCCTCAGACTCAGGTGGAGATGATGAATTATCGAGGGAAATTGACTGATCAGTGAAAGAGAACAGATGTTCTCCCTGGGTTTTTTTTGTGTTTTTTTTTTTAGATGGCAAGGGCGGCGTATCCATGCCTAGTCAAATGAAAGCAAATGTTTGAGCGACTCAGAATGTCGGAACACTCTCCTCATCCTCCACCTCCTTCCCCACCCAACCCCCATCTTCCACACTCAAAACCACTGTTTTAAACCACTGTTTTGGTTAAGTGTGAAGAAAAACAAGTTCCACTCCAAATGCAAAATTTTAGATGAAACACAAACCAAAAACCGAACTTCATGTCACAATTCTTACACCAGTGAAATGTCAAGAGCAACAACAGATGCCAAGGACAACACTAGGACGGATGACTGGCATAGGTCAGAGTGTCAGAGTGTGGGCAGAAGTGAGTCATAATCATCGTCGTCAAATGTGTAAAATTAAGTTTACAAAGAAGTCCATTGACTGAATAGATGTGTATGACATTACTCGTAAAGGCAGGGATTTGTGTTTCTTGGTTTGTTTTTACTTGTTATACTTATTGAACAAACTTCCAGTTCTACTCGCTTTTTTTATTGTCAAATGCTGTGACCTGAATATTTGTCTTAGAGAAGCAGCATCCCAGAGTTATTCTGATCACTCCGTTTTGATGACCCCTACTCAGATTTGTTTAAGTCCTCTGTGTGTGTGTTTTACAATAATCAAAAGATTTTGTTTTGAACAAATAGTTGATGAATAGTCGCTACATGTCCAAAGAGTGAGATTTCAGAGACCAACAAAAAGGAACTTCTGTTTCACAAAGGGAGAACAAGTGGTTACTGTAAATAACATGTTGTTGCAAACTTGTCACGAGTTGCAGGGTGATTGGCTGTATGACTATATCGCATCATCATCCCTGGCTATATGACAACATCACATCGTCAGCCATTATATGCAAGATTCCTTCTTTTCACTCTGAATGGCTGACATGTGAATTGAGTGGGACAGCCTCACCCATAATCAAACCAGTGTGTTGATAATTTTGTGTACTTCTTTTATTGATTTATTGGCGATTCAACAGATAGACTGATTGATTGATTCAGGAGTTTGATGACCAGATTGATTTCTGTCCTGTAGGTTTGCTGCTGACTGCCTGGAATGATTGAAGAAGGATTTGAATAACTGAATGAGTGACGACTTGAAAGACTGGTCAATTGATGAGATAACCAGATTTCACTTTCATGCTCTCTTCAACATAGTTGGTTCTGTGAATCATGAATGAGAAATGCTTTGAGTTTGATTTTGACGTTGCTTGTACTGTTTTTATTGATTGCCGTTACATATAGGAAAAGAAAATGTCCACACATTTTGTTCATGTGTTAATTAGGACTTAATCTGTTCTGGTGTTGTGAGATGCGTTCTGCCTGAATATCATCTATGGTAGAATCTGTGTTTCTTATTTTTCACTCTGTCTCAGTCTTTTTCTTCTGTCTTTTCCATGTTTGTTCTGCATTAACATATTTATATTGCATTTTGATATGACCAGCCTTGCTTGCTTATCGCAAGCATTGTTAAGCTGTGGTAACTGATTTTCACATTCTTGTTCAGACAGAGCAAAATTTTCATGGAGGACTCAAGTTGTGACTGTGTGCATTCTGATTTGGTGAACCTGTTTCAGCGGTTTTCATGTATGGACATTGTTTGTTTTGTATGTATTCATTGTATTGTTTGTAACTTTTTCATCACGGTTTATTTTCAGTCTCACAACTTAGGGTTATTCATCCTCGAATGGAGTTGTGCGCCCCCATGAGGATGCTGGGAGCTCCTTTGATACAAACTGTATTCCTGCCTTTAGGAACTTCTGTGCTAGTTATTTCCTCTTTGCTGAATCTGCTTTTTTTTTTTCTTTTTCATTCTTAAACCTGTAACATTTCTGCCTTTTTTTTTTTTTTTTTTTTTGTCTTCACTTCAGAAAGTGTTTTTTACACATTTTTCCTCCCCATGATCACAATTTATAGCATGCTATTTGTGTATGTGTGTGTGTGTGTGTGTGTGTGTGTGTTGTGTGTGTGTGTGTGTGTGTGTGTGTGTGTGATCTGGTGACAAGGTAGAGCAGACAGTTACTGTCCGTTCTGCTGGGTCTCTCATCCTGTGGCCTCTTTTGTGTGCATCTCTTGTAGCATTTCAAAGCTTCTCATTAAAATATTCCCTTTTTTTTTTTTTTTTTTTGTTAACTGGGGGTGATGACTGAAGTGGAATGTCAGGCGGTGTCGGCATGTCGCAGTCGTATCTGCCCTAAGGACATCGATGGTTTGGATGGTTCAGTAGATGCATGTGTGTATGTATGGTTTCTGTTCTTCCTTTCTTTTTGAGATGGGACTTCTCTGGTTTGGCTTCCACGTTATAAATGGATGTTTACATGCAGAAATTGTCCCTGTTCTTCGTTTATTTTTGAGGAGGCATCCTCCCCCCACTCCCCCTCCCCCAATGCAGTGAAGCCGGATGAAGCCCTTTTGTGTTTGGCTGGCCTATAATGGGGAAAAAAAAAAAAAAAAAGAAAAATGAAAGAAGTTGTCCCCATGGTAAGAGACCATGCACTTTTTGTGCCCAGTATGTTTCCTTTTTTCATGGCGCTATCAAAGCGCATTTTTCTAGAGAATTGACGGCAACAACTCCTCATCACCACACCTTATTTAACAAACTCATGGTGCCTGCCACCCACCGTTTATCACCATAACCCAAAGGCACAGGTAGAGGGGGGAGAAAAAAAGTCCCATGCAAGACTCGAACTACAGACCTGGTACTGCCTGGCTTCCTAGAAGATTGACTTATTCATGCAGCCAGCAACATTCATGATAGTAACCATTATTTGTCGCTTGATGAAACTCGTGTTGTTGATGGAGCAGTCAGTCAGTGTTTGTGCAGATTTTTCTGTTCCAGTTCTGACGTTGATGGTCAATCTGTATGGAGAGGTTTTCTTTACAATGATCATAATCATCAGTCTCTGTGATACAGTCGCTGTACTGAACTTTAGGTTAGACTGTGTGTCATCGATTTGTGGATTTTATGTCCATCTTTAATAACATGTACATCTGGTGGGGTTTTTTTTTTTTTCCATGTCAACTATGATGAATTACTGTTCATTAAATTGACTTTGATTTACTGTGTGTTGTGTGTCATATATATGTCCCTGAAAGAATGATAGATCAAAAGGAAGGAAAGTGTCTTTGCAACTTTTTGTCGTGAGCAAAGCCAGGTATAGGGGAATGTGGCACTGACACCGTGAAAGATCCTCGCTGTATAATAACTCTGTCCTGAATTGTGACACAACCAGTGTGTGTTAGCAGCTACATTGAAGGGCATTGATAAGAACAATCTGACGGATCATAATTCAAGAGTGGAGAAGATAAGTATCTTTGCGTTTTGCTAACTGGAGTTCCATTGTGCATATCAAAGGTGTTATCCATGTGGCTTTTTGTCTTGGAATAGCCGTAATTGTTGAAAACAAACATAAAAATCGTTAGCCATTCTAGATGTTGCGGATCAAATGTCACTGGGGTTAAACAAAATTTTTTTTAACAATGGACAAACCTGGCAGCAGACGAAAAAGTTGCAACTCCAACACTGTGTACATGCACATTAGTCCATAACCAGCTGTGGAAGAGACTGAAAAGAGAAAATGCTGAAGAGGTAGCTAGCTGTCAAAAGCAAATCAGAATGTGTAACACTGAATGTCGAACAGCATTTAAAAAAAAAATAAATAAAAAAGAAGAAAAGAAATCAACATTGCCAGACCTTCTGGAAATTATGCAATGAACAGTAGCCATGTTACAACAAGGAGGCGAAGTGCATGTGCACTAAATGGAAGAATCTGCGATTTTCAATCGGTTACAGTGGCTGTGATGACATGTGAGAGCAATCATGCATATCTGTACCGAATCACGATGTAAAAATATAGTGCGTCCCAGAAAATTTTAATTTGTTCCTGATTTTTACATCTTCTGTTCCTGATGAAAAGATTTTGAAGTAAATATGTTTCCATTCTACATGTCTTGTTGATCTGATTGGCTCCCTGTCGGTTCCCTGGTCATAGGTTTGCTGCCTGTCTTTCACAGCAGGCTGGGCTGTGGATGGTTTGCTGCTGGGCTGCTGGGCTGTGGATGGTTTGCTGCCTGTCTTTCACAGCAGGCTGGGCTGTGAATGGTTTGCTGCCTGTCTTTCACAGCAGGCTGGGCTGTGGATGGTTTGCTGCCTGTCTTTCACAGCAGGCTGGGCAGGCTGGATGGTTTGCTGCCTGCCCCCTTTCACAGCAGGCGGGACTGTGGATGGTTTGCTGCCTGTCTGCCCCCTTTCACAGCAGGCGGGACTGTGGATGGTTTGCTGCCTGTCTTTCACAGCAGGCGGGACTGTGGATGGTTTGCTGCCTGTCTGCCCCTTTTCACAGCAGGCTGGGCTGTGGATGGCTTGCTGCCTGTCTGCCCCCTTTCACAGCAGGCTGGGCTGTGGATGGTTTGCTGCCTGTCTGCCCCCTTTCACAGCAGGCTGGGCTGTGGGATGGTTTGCTGCCTGTCTTTCACAGCAGGCTGGGCTGTGGATGGTTGCTGCCTGTCTGCCTGCCCCCTTTCACAGCAGGCTGGGCTGTGGATGGTTTGCTGCCTGTCTGCCCCCTTTCACAGCAGGCTGGGCTGTGGATGGTTTGGTCTTTGCTGCCTGTCTGCCCCCCTTTCACAGCAGGCTGGGCTGTGGATGGTTTGCTTGTCTGCTGGGCTGTCTGCCCCCTTTCACAGCAGGCTGGGCTGTGGATGGTTTGCTGCCTGCCCCCTTTCACAGCAGGCGGGACTGTGGCTGGGATGAGGGGTCAGAATGAGCAGCATGGGTGCAGTGCCACTGTGGTGGCAACAAAGATGGAACAGCAACTCTCTCTCTCTCTCTCTCTCTCTCTCACACACACACACACACACACACACAAAATCGAAAAATAAGAAACATACCTGTGCTACAAAATGTATCTAAAGACCGACTAAAGACAAGTTAGGCAGGGTGCATACAGAATTTCATCTGCAGACTATGTGTTTGTATTAATATTACCTGCTGCTTGGCCTTACAAGGTGCCAGACTTATATTCCAACATCTGACTGAGGTTCAATTCACATTTCAGACCACCAAGTTGGATGAGATTTCCTCACTGGAGTCAACATTTGTGCAGACTCCAGTCCCCACCTAGGATTCCTTCACGCAAGACTTTAAGCCTGGGTCCACTGTATGAAGGCATGTGTAACAACTTTCTCATGCATGTCAAATCCCATTCCTCCTTCCAGGGAAGGGTAGCTTTCTATCATGTGCTGATGGGAAGAATGATACGAAAATAAATCACATGCACACTGGTGTCATCATCAGAATCCTCCTTGAAACTGGAATGGGCCTTAATTAATGGTGTGGTTAAAAACGTCACATAGGCAGAAATTTCACCAATGAAAACCTTGATATTCTAGCTGATGAATGATAACAGCAAGAGAGAGAGCCATTGCCTAATCACTCAAAAATTCCCCACAGCCTGCTCCTGAAGGGGCAGTGATCTGTCAGAAGTTCACTGTGTCTAAGGCATGGCAGGATATCAGGCAGAGCACATCCCTCTCCTTCTGCCGCCTTTAACCTTCCCTGACCTGAATCAGGTACCCATTCACTGTGGACAGAGAGGGTTTTCAAGCCTCAAAACCACGACCACACATGAAGTTCATACTCACGACCATCAGCTCATCATCGTGCAAAACATTTAATCATTTGACCACGGGCCCCGCTGTCACAGATTACAATGAAAGAGTTGGTATCTAATATTTCCAGGGCTGTCACTATGCCTGAGTGCGGTGATGTACAATCATTCGATTTCTGATGTCAGCATCATCACGTCTTTAACTAAAGTACACATTTCATCAAATCTTGATCTAAATTTACAAATCCCATTTGTTGACCAAAAAAAAAAAAAAAAAAAAAAAAAAGCCCATAAAGTATAACTCTACATCAGCCTCCCTTGGTAGCCGCAGCACGGTAAGTGGATCATCCCATGATAAACAGAGCTCACGATTCTCTTCTCAGTCTCTGTTTCTGATCTGTCTTCACTCTCCCGTTCCTCTTTGTTTCACACACTGTCATTCTCAGGCTGGCTGCTATCAGGGGAGTATTGCTTTGTGCACTTCCCTGCGTCTGTTGTACTTGGAATACTCATTCATTCATTCCAGCACACTGCAATGCTGTTCTTTCCTTCCTCCTCCTGTGTGTGTGTACTCTCACTACCTCTGTCAGGCAGCCCCAAAAGGGTTCAGTCCAATGGTGTCAAGCAGCAGTTTATTTTCATACATTTCAAACAAAAAAGGTCCGGTCACAAACGACTGCAGTGGCGCTACTTCTGTACTTGACATATGCTGCAGGCGAAACAACTGGTATGTTTGTGCTTCAACCAGCGTGCATTTTGCCTCATTCACAACACGGCAAAAAGAAAAATACCAAAGTTGAAAATGCACTTTCATTCATTTTTATTGTAAAAATGTTATTAGATTAACAACTGAAATAAAACATAAAATACTTGATCAGCACACAAAAGTCTCATCAGTAAAACTTTTTGCGCAATAAATAGAAGACTTAGTTCAAACGTAGCACAAACTATTGCTTTGGTGGTCAAATATGAACACCCAGCAGTATATATGCAATCTCTCCTTGTTCAAGACATGTATTCATTAAAAATGTTTACATGTTTACAAGCTTTTAAGTACAAGCTTTTTTCTCTAAAACACTGACAGAAATTCATGAACCAGGAATACCATAGTTTTTTAAAAAAAAAAAAAAAAAAAAAAAAAGGTGTGTGCTTACAGTTAACTCCCAAGTATGCGCACTCGTCATCATGGATATCCGTCATGGTCGACGAAGACGTCAGTACTCCGCATGTGTGAGCCCAAGCCAAAGCTGGACACACAAATACGTCCACACTCTGGGCATGTGACAGCTGTCATTGGGTCAGGTCTCCTCTCTTTGTGGGCTTGGCGCATCTGGTTCAATTCCTGCAAATCCTTCTCTTCAAAGCTGTTTACTCCTCTGTGGACAGCAAGTCGCCAGGCACTGCGGTCTGTGGCAAGTGTTTCCCAGCCCTGAAGCAGGATACCACAGGCCGCCAGTGATACTTTGATACTTTCAGACACAGTCCTTGAAGTGCTTGAGTGGCCGCTCAGTGTTCCTTGTTCCAGCTGCCAGCTCAGAGAAGAAGACCATTTTTGGAAGTCGCGTGTCATTCATTCGTACTACATGCCCAACCCATCTCAACTGCGCTTTCATGATCAGCGCCTCGATACCAGGCATCTTTGCTCTGCGAAGCACTTCTGTGTTGGAAATCCTGTCCTCCCAGGAGATGCCCATGATCTTACGCAGGCAGCGGAGGTGGAACTGATCCAGAGTCCTCAGTTGTTTCCTGTGCAATGTCCAGGTCTCACAGCCGCAGAGCAGCGAGGTGACAATGACTGCTCTGTAGACTGCCAGCTTGGTGCTTAAAGTGATGCCATGCTCACCCCACACTCTGTTCCAAAGCCTGCCAGAGGAAGCTCCCGCTTTTGCCAATCTGTTTGACACTTCTTTATCCATCCATATGCCACACATTGAAGACAAGCAGCTTCCCAAGTAAGTAAAGCTGTCAATATTGTTCAGGGTCGTGTCCTCGATCACAATCTTTGGTTCTGGAGGAGAGAGAGCAGCACTTCTGTCTTCTGCAGGCTGATCGTCAAGCCAAAGGCTTTTGCAGCTGCAGACAGGCAACTGGCAAGTTCTTGCAGGTCTGGTTCATTGAGTGCTGCGAGTGCACTGTCATCGGCAAACAGGAAGTCTCTCACAAGTGCCTCAATAACTTTTGTCTGGCCTTCAGGCGCCTCAAGTCAAAGAAGCGGCCATCACATCTGTAGTGGACAGTGATCCCTGCGTTGGTACTGGAGAGAGGAGAGAACAGCATTGTACGAACATGAGACTGAACAGGATTGGTGCCAGGACACATCCTTGCTTCACTCCATTGGACACGGGGGAAGGGGTCAGACACAGTGAGGTTTTCCACTATGCGAGCCATCATGCCGTCATGGAAGGATCGTATGATCTTGACAAACTTCAGTAGGCAGCCAAGTTTGGACAGTATACCCCACACAGACCCTCACGACTGTCAGTATCAAAAGCCTTTGTCAGGTCCACAAAGAGGATGTAGAGGTTCTGATTCTGTTCTGGCACTTCTTTTGCAGTTGGCAAAAAGTGAAGATCATGTCGATTGTCTCCCTGTTGCTCCTGAAGCCACACTGGCTCTCAGAGACAACATCGTCCAGCAAGTGGTGTATGATGATGCGATTCAGGATGACACGGGCCATAACCTTTCCTGCTATGTTCAACAGTGAGATAAGTATGCGCACTCACACAGAAAGAAAACATCATACACATTCGCATATAACTTGCCCCCAAAACACTTCTCTGTCTTTCAGAGTACACAATAAAACAGAAGTTTCACAACATGTTATAACTCGGCTTCAGCGCAAGAACGCGCCGCCACAGAACTGCACCACTTTCAGGTTCCCTCTATTTCTTTTCAAAATGAGACCAAAATACATGGGGAGTCCTACCCACCTGAATTTCCACAACCATGACAACGAAACAGAACCCTTCCATGCAATTCTCATAACACACAAGCACGACAACTGTGATTCATCGACATATCTGCAACATACCTAGTAAAGCCCTTTTTCCTCTGATGTCTTTATCTTCTATTCCCTCCTCCCCCTGCTCCCATCCCCCATCAACCCCCCCCCCCTTCCCCCAATTGGCTTCACTCCCAAAGTGGTCTCACTGGTTCTTCCTTGCACAATTACACCAAGGTCCATCTTTTTGCAGCCCACAGTGAGCAGTCAACGTCAAATCATAACTATGAGGCAGCCTACCATATAGGAGAAACAGCACTGCATCCAAATCACCCTTGTGACGTTCAGTTGTGCCTGTTCTGATCATAGTAACTATGTACTAACAATGTTTAAGACTCGGTCAGTGTGGAAACATGTACAACAGGGAAAGGTCAGAGAGTGCGTAGTTGTGTGCAGAGTTCTGCTTGCACTTGCCCAGTTGCATACTGTTTACGCAACTTTTTGAAGACCCACTTAGCAGTAAAAGGCACAAGTGATGGTGATGTGTGTGTGTAATTTGTAAAGTGGACTTCCAAATAGCTGTCATCAACTAACAAAAAGGCAACGCTGCAACTTTGCATGGAGATTTAAAGAGAGAGAAACCACACACATATCAATTGACCGCATTAGCATGCATATGACTTCATACAATATTACACACTATGTGCAAAAATTAAGAATTTAATGCAAAAAAGTATTAAATCACTAGCACACTCACACATGAACATATAAACTCTCCTTCTCTCACGTTCGTATAAACTCTCCTTCTCTCACAAAAGCATACCATACACACATGAAAAAAAATTATCTTTTACTTTTAAACACACACACACACACACACACACGCACACACACACACACACACACTCACTCACACATACACACACACACACACACACACACACACACACATGCACATATACACACACTCACACACACACTAAATGCACTGCACCAAAGGTGTTAACAACCCAAACCTGATACAGACACCCCATCCCCTATCCGTTTGACCACCATCAACTGCACCACCTTCCACAACAGTCATTTGTCTTCAGGAACCGTGATGGCCACGTCAACGATGAAACAAGTCACGAGGCCAGCTCACACTCTCACCACCACTTTTTGCGTTTCTTCCTGCAAAAAATCAATGCAAAGATAACAATCACCACCGCAAAATCTACACACATCAAGACAACGGCCATGAACTTGACCCCCTCCGATGTCATGACCTTTCTGCGGTGGGAACTGGGCATGGTACACATTGGAGATCTGCATCTTGGAATGGTGCTCCTGCACGATACGCCAGACGTGCCGCATGATGGTCGCCTCCTTCCCCTGAAACACCTCGCTCACCACGCCAATCATCACTGAGCTCGTCACGTAATCCATCGCCATGAACGTCTTCAGCACCGATGGTTTCTTCCTGGCACCAGCAAAGTGCTGCGAAGTGTTGGTGAATTTGACCCCTGCCGCCACAGCGATGTCGCTGAGCCACAAGTGGTCCTGCCTCAGATCCATGCCCTTGAGTCTGATGGTCAGGTACAGCTGCTCCAGAACTGAAGGCGACACAACAAATGCTTCGTTGCTGCAGAAGTGGTGGTCTTTTTCCAACACGATCTCGTGTTTAGGAAGCAGCATTTCACTGGCCGAGGTGCGGTAATGACACAAGGCAATGGAGTTTGATACCGTTCTGCTGCCTTCCAGCTGGTCACGGAGAAAGGGAAGGATTTGAAAATGTCCACAACTACGTTATCATCCGCCACAAGCACAAACTTCGCCTGAGGACAAAACTCCCCCACCCACTGAGCCGCAACTGATGTCTTTAACGTCAAGTTTGTGTGCTCCGGATATTCGTTGGAGTACTGCACGATATCTTTACACATCATGCTTTCCCGTTCAATGGACTCCTGAATGTGCTTATTGTCGGACATCTCAAAGAAGAACAGAATGTGGAGAAAGGAACCATGGTAGTTTTTGCGGGCCCCCCATGTCTGGCGAATGACGGTGCGGCGGTCGAAGTGAGCGAAGATGGTTTTGATGATGACTAGGAGGAGGACCTCGGAATGCTGGATGCAGACTGTAGGCTGGTTGATGTGGTAGACCCCAGGGTCCAGTGCCAGACTGCTGTCTGGGGGGATCCCCATTGTGCAGCTGGTCAGTCAATGGTCAGCATCTGAAACAACACGTAAGAAGGAAATTTATCATGTAACTGATATTGCTTGATAACCATTGAGAGTTATGATAAAAAGCGCCCGTCATTTATCATTGCATGGTCAATTATCATGCGTTGCTGTTTGTCTGAAATTTGTATACATGCATTACTGTGTGTGTAAATGTGTGTGTGTGTGTGTGTGTGTGTGTGTGTGTGTGTGTGTTTCATGCTCATAAAGCTTTACGACTATTGACAATTATGTTAAAAAGTGCCTGCCATTTATCCCTGCATGGTCAATCATCCAGCATCACTGTTTGTCTGAAATATGTAAGCATGCATTACTGTATATGCACTCTGTGTATGTGTGTGTGTGTGTGTGTGTGTGTGTCTGTGTGTGTGTGTGTGTGTGTGTGTGTGTGTGTGTGTGTGTGTGTGTGTGTGTGTGTGTGTGTGTGTGTGTGTGTGTGTGTGTGTGTGTGTGTGTGTGTGTGTGTGTGTGTGTGCGTGCATGCATCATGCATGTGTGCATGTGTGTGCATGTGTGTCTGTCTGTCTGTCTGTCTGTATGTCTGTGTGCGAGTCTGAGTGTGTGCTTCTCCAAGAATGTATGTTGGTGCATCCACTGTAAGTGTATGTTGTTCATGGGGGGACAGTTAAGCCAGCACCCAGTAGTGATCAATCTAGTCATGAATGTCCAGCATTTCTTTAACCCTTTTTCACTGGATCTGATCAGACTTCACACTCAGCATTTCAACCCTACACATTCCAAGTCACATTTTCACATGTGTGTTTGTACATAAGCTGGAGTGGGCCACCAGTCCATTGTTTTCCCTGGTAGACAGCTCCACAAAGGAGGCTCCAAGAAGAAGTCTCAGTCTGACCATGATTGCCATGGCAAGCTTCCAGATCATCTGGAAACCCAGGTCTATCAACTTCCCCTAAAACAAAAAACTGTACAACCCACCAGCAGTATCTACTTTCCTGTATCGTCATGGATGCGAGAGCTGGCCACTGACCCCTGACCTTGAGAGGAAGATCAGAGGACTTCTCAGCTCTCCTTGCAGTCAACACAGGCCGTAAGCCTGCCTGGTACTGGCATGACCGCTGTCATGATTCGTGGTTTCAAGATGTTGGTTCTACAGGTTATAAAGAAAAGGTGGATAGTCCAGAGGGAGACCAAAAAAGAAGGGGGGGGGGGGGGGGGGGGGGACAACTTGCACTCCTCTGTCTTGTTGTGCATGACTGAAGGCAGGAAGCTGTGGAGATCCCTGACAGTCCAAGCCATCATCATGGCACCATGATGTACCCAGGACATAGGAGTCAAGATGAAGACAAAAGACAACTTTATGTATTGTATGTCTCTCTCTGTCTGTCTCTCAGAATCTGGGTCTCTGTGTGCGTGTATGCCAGCAACTGCATCATGCACAATGACTGAGTGAAAATGGAGCCTTTTCAAGTATGTGTGTGTGTGTGTGTGTGTGTGTGTTTGTGTGTGTGTGTGTAATTTTTTTAACTTTTCTCTTTCAGTGAGTTTCAAAGTTATCTTTCCCATTGGACTATAATTTCAAATCTTAATCTTAATCTTTCCCATTAAAAAATACCCACATCCATACAATAATGAAATATACACTCATGCCTTCCAAATACCAGTAGTGGACTGTCTTCTCTTGGAGGTGCTAGCTTCAGGTAATCCGCCTTCCAAGCTGAAGTCCTTGCCAAAGATGCTGGAAAAAGGATTTCTTAGCTCGTAACCAATGATATCATGAACCAACCCATGTTTACTGGAAAGAAGAGGACTAGAGCCCTAAAGGCAATTGCAGAGGCAGGTGAAATAAGTTCCAGCTAGATCAAGGTTGAGGAGGCACAAAACTAAACTTCATGAAGTTTACTTTTGTTCCTGACTTAAAAAACAGGGTCCAACAGCAATGTGGGCAAGGCATCTATCTTAAAAAAAAAAAAAAAAAAAAAAAAACATCTTCAGATGTCCACCATCCACATACTGCTGATTCGAATCCCACAGTGCCATTTTAATAATAGGTATAGGTGGTGGGACTTGTTGCATTTAAGCCTTTTGGCTTTTATAATGTCCCTTTATTACATACACATTTGGGTCTGGCTATTACATGCGTTTACTTATAATTTATTGTCTCAGTCAAAATCAAATATTTTAGTAATAAACCCAATAAAAAAAAAAAAAAATTAAAGAAAGAAAGAAAAGGGGGGGAAATGTTACAGCTGAAGGGGATCTGAGAATCATGATCTGGATGCAGCTCAGCCTCCTTTGAGTGTACAGGATTCAGGGGGCGAAGTACTTGCCGGAGGAGGGGGGGGGGGGGGGGGGGGGGGGGGGGGGGGGGGTCGGTCTTCTTAGAAAATGTTCTGCTGTCATTAGTGTCAAATCTCCCTGGAGTTTCTTCCAATTCGCCATAAACATCCTGATCATCTGTAAATCTCAGAAGCCATAATCCTCCTTCCGCGGGCCCGGTCTCATTTTTAGTTACTTTACCTGCAGTCAGCGTTCAAATGAGATCAAAGACTTGGACCCAGGCAGGACTAGTGATGGACCGATTCGTGATCGGGTCACTACAGCACTTCCATGACTTAAGTGCTCTCGTCTGTTGTCCACAATAATAAAGCTAAATTAAACATTAATACATCTACTTGAAAGAAAGATGTTCATTGACTCACGTACCCAATAACGCAATAATCTTTACCCACTTACAGTGTATTATCCTCTTTTTGTCAAGGTCTCGGGCTTTTGTCTTGTCTGCTGCACCGAGACGGAGTAATTATGTACACAGGAGATGTGAGGTGTCCTTATATGCACAAAATGGATCGCCGGCCCCTGTTAATTCTTCTATCTTTTCGCTTTCGCTTTCGTGTGTGTGTGTGTGTGTGTGTGTGTGTGTGTGTGAGAGAGAGAGAGAGAGAGAGAGAGAGAGAGAGAGAGAGAGAGAGAGAGAGAGAGCGGATTTGTTTTGTGACTTTCCAATGAGAAGGAACAAAGAACATAGCTTTTGTGTCAGTGGTCTCTAATGCTCTGCTGTATTGATTTCTATTTGCTCACCATATTCACGCCTGCACTAGTTTTAAAGTTTGAGCCAAACCCATTGTATTGGCCATAGATTGGTATACAGGTATCATGGGTCTGTCATTTGGGGAATGTGTGGCACCTGTGACTCTTTCTTTCTTTCTGCGTACGCAGGTTGATACTCCTGCGGACACTTCCTGTGTAGACAGGCAAGGATTGATCCCTCTACCCAACAAAGGGAGTGGAGTTTTGTGTGTATGACTGGGTTTTTTTTATCCCGCCATTTAGGCAGCCATACTCCAACTTCGGGAAGGTGCGTGCTATGTGTAACTTGTCATCCATACCAACGGCCAAACTGGCGTTCTCTTCCGAAAGTTGGCGATGGGATTTTACGTGTGTGCGCAAGATGTTATGCGTGCATTCACACACGGAACCTCGGTTTATAGTCTCATTCAAAGGACTGTATGAGAAATGGAGTCAGAACCAATGTTAACTCCAAGGGAAAAATCTCCCTGTACCGAAACAGCCCGGCGGAGATTCGAACCCGCAACCCCAGGATCACGAGTCCCGCGCTCTACCAACTGGGCCATTCCAGCCGGTGCACCTGTGACAAGTGTGGTGGTCATTGTCGTAAACCAACAGGGAAATAAACACACAAAACAAGATGCAAAAGTAACGCTGACGTAATGTACGACAAACAGATGAGTGAGTTTTCAATGATTATGTCTTCCAAAGGAGTCACAAATAACAGACATTTTTGTTTACATGCACAAAACCACAGTCCTCAGACAGCTGTCAACAAGAGAATGTGTTGTTGGAGGTGGTTACCTGAATGTCTAGGATCAAAACTAAAGTACTTCAAAACAGACCAGTTTCTCCTCTAGTTACGGGCCTCTTAATGACGTGATGCTAACTGATTCCTGCGATTGGCAGATTCTCCTTCAGTGGGCGGCCTCTTAATGACTTAGTGTTGATTGCTTCCCGTGATTTGTGTTGTTTCTCGTCCAGTAGGTGGCTTCTTATGACATGATGTTGATTGTTTCCTATTATTTGCATCTAACTGCAGCAAAGTGAGACGACTGCAGGCGGAAATCTGAACAAATCTTAAATAAATGTTAGCGAACCGTCCAGAGAAACGTGGACAAACGAGTCGCAAGACAAAACACAACGCGTTTCGACCTCTTAGGTCTTCTTCAAGTAAGACACAAATGAACAGAACGACGAAAATTCACTTACGCCCTTTTTCCTTGCGCTGAACTCTGAAGCGATCAAAGCTAAGTGAATTTTTGTTGTTCTGTTCATTTTGGTCTTCTTGAAGAAGACCTAAGAGGTCGAAACGCGTTGTGTTTTGTCTTGTAACTCGTTTGTCCACGTTTCTGTGGGCGGTTCGCTAACATTTATTTAAGATCTGTTATATGCAGTTTCTGCTCTGGTGAATGGCCTCTTACCGACATGATGTTGCCTGTTTTTCTTTGATTTGCAGACACTGGAACTTCAACAAGACTTTCCATTGTGCGTGGCTATGTAGGGCAGAGCCAGGATAAGCAGCATGGGAGCAAGACTGTTCCAGGACATAGCAAAGGTTTGACATACTGTACACACACACAAAAGCATGTATGGAAACAATCGTTTCATCTCCGAAGACCCAACGGACAAGAAACAAGTGAGATAGAAAGATGGGAGCTACAGATTGGATTATTAAAGAACTTAACAACTAAAAGTGGAAAACGCGATCAGTTACAGCGAATGCAGGGCCTAGAACTAAATCAGTGTCACCCTCACTCTCTGCGGTTTTGACAGATCAAAAACAGAATCCTCTGGGGTCTGACCTAGCTAGTTATCCTCATATGGCACTGTATGCTAACGCTGATAGAGGTTCAAAAGGGATGTTTTTGAATTCAAAATGCTAGATCATTATATTAGCAATTGAACTGATATAGGCTGTAAGTATTTCATGAGATTAGCAAAAAAAAACAAAAAAAAGCAAAGAAGATGCTGTGGAGAAAAGAACTAATTGTGGGTCATGTACGGCATTCTGGACCTATGCAATATAGGAACGCATGTCAAGATTATGACTAGAAACATATAACATTGAATACCAAAGAAGTAAATGTTTGAGAAGAAGAAGAAGAAGAAGAAATAGAAGATACCAGACATGACATGGAAGATTGTCATATTTTTATTGGCTACAGGCTCCAGACCCACAGGACGACTCGCCATACGCTACAAAGAGGTATGCAAGCGCGACCTGAGGGCAGGCAGCCTGGACCCGGCAGACCTGGAGACAGCAGCTTCAGACTGGCTCAGCTGCAGTCCACCATCAAGGCCAGCATCAAACAGGCAGAGCAGAGGAGAGAGGCCCAGTGGGAAGAACAGAGGCGCCACAGACGGCAAAGAATTGCGTCTGCACCAACAGACACTCATGACCGAGACTTCACCTGCAGCAACTGCAACAGAGTCTGCCGCTCAAGGATCGGGCTCTTCAGCCACAGTAGACACTGCAAACCCACAACTGAATAATCCACGGCGCAACACCATTGTCTCTCGAGACAGACGGATGCCATCAGTTATACTGACAAAGCAGGTGTGCAGAATTTACATCAAGATAGTTTTTTGACACATTGACGCGGCTAGCAAGATCAGAGCAAGCTATGACCACAATTAAAAGGCTGGAAAGAATGTATTTAAAAGGCTGGAAAGAATGTATGGTTTACAAATAACTAGCTACATCCCCCATTTCCCCACCTCGCCTTCTTTCCTCTCCCTCTTCCCTCTGTCTATTCTCTTTCCCTGCGCCTCATCCCTTCTCCCTCCCCCTTCCTCCTCTCTCTCTGTGCACACACACACACACACACACACACACACACACACACACACACACACACACACACACACACACAGCGCACACACACAGAGAGAGCGCGAGAGCAGAGAGAGAGAGAGAGAGAGAGAGAACTTTTGCACAGTAGGCTGTCGCGCTGTAGGCAATCGCACAGGAGCCCTTAGCACAGTAGGGTAGGAATCCATTTTGATAAAAAACACAACAACAACAACAACAACAACAACAACAACAAAACTGTACTATAAAATCTGTAAGTGTGAACAAAAGTAGCTCAACAACCATCTTTAGTGCAAGATTTTGTGAGCAGTAAGAAAAATGTTAGATTTTTCCAGGCGAAACTTAAAGATTAGGAACTCCCTAGAAGGCCTACAAGGCTCTCGTGAGACCTATACAAAAGTGTACCAGTCCAGCATGGGACTGCTTCTCTGACTGGTGTGTCGTCGCCATTGAGAAGATCCAAAGGCGAGCGGTCCAGATGGTCCCCACACGATTTCAGGCAGATTTCCAATGTGGGGCTATAGCAGTTTTTCTTTGTTTTTGTTTTTGCTATCCCACCTTCTGTGCCACCTCAGCTGCATTGCTCCCACGCCCCCCCCCCCCCCCCCCTTTTTTTTTTTTTTAAAGAGAGAGAGAGAGAGAAAGAGAGTGTGTGTGTACGTGTGTGTGTGTGTGTGTGTGTCTGTGTGTGTGTGTGTGTTCGCGCGCGCGCGTGTGTGTATTTCTTTGCTTTGCTTTGTTTGAGTGGCGTCTTTCATCAGCATAATGATGATAGCCACTTACGCTAAAGAACACAAGAGGAGTGTGGGGGGGGGGGGGGGGGGGGGTACAACCATGCACTTTCAGTGACCGGAGAAACACATGAACATGTGGAAATTAGTTTGACGTCAGTGTCCACAAACATACATACAACAAACTCGCGCGCTCGCGCGGCTGCGGAAGAGACAAACGAAAGAATGTATAGACACACCTTTTGTTTATATAATTGATGTTAACACAGGGGGATGAATATTTATTTAGATATTAAAGATATCAATGTAGCTTTCAAATTTACGGTATCAGTTCGTATTCTACGGTTTTAATTGTATCTATATTACTTTCTGTGATATATTTATCAGTTTTTTTATATAAAAAAGACATACAGTTCGTTCAGAATGAAATAACGATTACAATCAATTTCAAATTTTATCCACACACGACTACTCCCTTCCTTGCCGGAATGTAAATAAAGATGGCGACAGAAACTTATCCTCTTCACGCGAGTGTGTTTAAAGGGGATAAAATACGGGTGGCACAGCTAATCCGAACACACGATCTGGGGAGAGAAGGATAAACATGGTAAGATACCTTGTTTATGTTATAATACTGCATGACATTCACAGTATCTTTCTCATTCAGCTCATCCAAGAGTCGGATCGAAGTCTGCTGTGACTGACGCTCTTCGTCTTATCGACTTTGAAACTCGTAAGCCGCTTGAGCGATGTAATGTATGACTGTGAGTGATTCATCGTAGCGCTTAAAGAAGCAGTGTCGTCCCCATCGATTTAACAGCAGACTTGATTTAACGTTTGTATTTACTTGCATATATTTTATGAGTAGGGGGTAATAATGATTCAGAATCTCACTCAGTAATGTTAGGCCTTAATTAAATACTTCTTCGCTCAGATAGCAGCAACAATTAGTACTAAGCATCATACATGCCAGTCCTGAATGTGAAAAGTTTATTTCAAGTCTTTGGTAAGTGCTTCAAAATTTTCTTAGCAGGTTGAAAACGTGAAGACTATGCACAGAAACGGAAAACACCATACAGTCATAGGGCTCTCATACTAGTCATAGTGAGAGGTAGATACTGAGATAGAGGACAAACTTAAGACCTATGCACTCTCGCCATTGTAACTATGCCAAATATATGAATAAAAGTAGTGTACATGACAAGAGTCTAAGAGTTTACTTCTAGCCAAATAATACAAAGTTGTACCCACAATCAGAAAGGTGTTTCTTAGTTTGAACAGCTCAGCATATAATATGAAACAGGACAAGAAACAAAACGATAGAACCCCCATTCCCATCCCAAAGATGCTGGAAGCACATGTAATATAACTATAAGTGTTGATAACATGCCATGAAATGAAGTTGAACAGCTAGATTGGAAAAGCTGCAAGAGGATAATGAGTGGCAAGTTTTGTCATCATTTTCATGTGCTCACTTAGGGCAAGTGAAGTCTTGTTTTCATTCGCTTTTTTTTTTTTTTTTTTTTTTTTTTTTTGCTGCATTCTAGTATTCTGAGTGAAAGAGTCATTACTTTTAAGGCTGGACATGAGAAAGTGTGTTTGGCGACCCAGTAGGATTTTAAAACTGGAGAGTTGTATGATCCACACCTCCATGAGTCATATGACTATATCCTTTACAGTAAAGACCACCAATATCAGTCTGCTGATGGTTGTCATGATCCATTGACCAGCTTATTAATGAAGTTAATTATTTCCAAATCATTGTACTGGTCAGTCAGTACGCTGCAGGTCATTCAGGCTCACAGACAAAAAGCTGAGCTAGTATTAAGCTTGTTTGGCTCATGTTTTTTTTTTTTTTTTCATGAGAGCAAATTTCAGTGTTCATCAATATTCTTCAACAATTTTCCTTTAAGAAACCTTTGGTAAACATACATGTTTACTACAGTTACTCACGTGAATTAATGGAAAAAAGGTACATACATAATGTATGGAAGTGGGCCATAGTGGATGGGAAATCTACATGCAAATCAATGGAAATTGACCTGATGTTGGTGACAATCACCTCCATCCAACAGTGCCCACAGATATTTGACTTAATTAGTTGCTGATCACGTATTCATGTTTAGCTTTTTAAAAGCAAGATGGAGAGGGACTGAGGAAGGAACATTCATCAGTCTGTAGTTTGTGGAACTTAATAGTGATTCTTAACAACTACAACAAAGAAAAAAGAGTCTCAAAAGTTTGAACTGATGAAGCCTGTTGTTGATCAGTAACTGAGTAAGAAAAGCTTAAATACTTTATTTTCATTCACAAGATGACAGCAACAAATGACGGGTCAACAAAAATAACAAACTACAGCTGCTATCTCCCCAATTTTTTTTTTCTTTTTTTTTTTTTTAGAAATTAGAATTTCTCTGGTTTAGAAATTATTCCTAA
>JADBJO010001834.1:208061-258061 GCA_016801955.1 Conus betulinus
CCAATTTTTGTTGGTTTTTCTGTTTGTCTGTCTCTGTCTAGCTGGCTCTTTTCTCTGTCTGTCTGTCTGTCTCTCTCTGTCTCTCTCTCTCTCTCTCTCTCTCTCTCTCTCTCTCTCTCTCTCTCTCTCTCCTCTGCTTCTGTCTCTTTACTCTGTATCTTTGTTCTTATCTGTCTCAGTGTCTGTCTCTCTTTCTTGTATCTGTCTGCATGAATGTGTGTCTGTCTGTGTCTGCATGTCTGTGTCTGTGTTTCCTGTCTGTCTCACTGGATGATTTACAAGCCTGACTTACTCTCCTTTCATTTCTTTAAAAAAAAAAAAAAGTCAGTACTGTATCCACCAGACATGAACAAACGTATCACAAGACAAAACATGTTTCGACCTCATAGGTCTTCCTCAGGCAAGATAATTAACACTCAGGACAACGCAAATGGAGAGCGAGCAGTCACTTTTATCTCGGTGAATTCGGTGCAAGATGGGTGTTGACTGATTTGTGTTTTGTCTTGTGATTCATTTGTTCATGTTTTGGCGGCGGATACAGTACTTAATTTTCTTTTTTGAAAAAGATTTGTTTACTTTTCCACCTGCAGTCGCCTCACTTTGCAACAAACCCCTTTCAGTTGTCTCTGCTTCTGTCGCTGTCTGTCTCTAGGGCTGAATCTCTCTCTCTCTGTGCTTTTTTCTGGCTTCTTGTCTCTGCCTCTGTCCTTCTCTCTGTCTCTGTCTGTCTGTCTGCCTGCCTGTCTGTCTCACTTTCTGTCTCTCTGACTCTCTCGCTCTCTCTCTCTCTGACTCTCTCTCTCTGTCTCTGTCTCTCTCTCTCTCTCTCTCTTTCTGTCTTTCTCTCTGGCTCTCTCTCTCTGGCTCTGTTAATGTCTGTGTCTCTCTCTTTGGCCTTCCTGTCTTCAGCTTTTCTGTGCCCGTAAAACTGACACTTTTGTTTACATTTTTTTTTTGTTTTACAAACAGTGATTCGTGTGTGTGTGTGTGTGTGTTGTGTTCACACATAGTGTGTGTGTGTGTGTGTGTGTGTGTGTGTGTGTGTGTGTGTGTGTGTGTGTGTGTGTGTGTGTGTGTGTGTGCACTTGCTCGCTTTTGTATACACATACTGTGTGTTAATGTGTGTGTGCATACTCATGCGTGTGTGTGTGTACATGTGTGTGTGTGTGTGTATGTGTGTGTGTGTGTGTGTGTGCGTGTCTGTGTGTTCTAGTACATAAGTTGTGGACTGTATGTTTTTCTTGAGTCCAGATAATTGAAGTTTGACAAAAAGAGGTGTGTTGGTGTAAAAATTGAAAAGAGATACGTTTAGGTAGGATTTGAAAAGAAGTCTGTAGGTGTGGGTTTGAAAACAGGTATACTGGGGGGTGTTTGAAAAAGAGGTAAGTTGGAGTGGTTTCAGAAGGGGTATGTTTAGATGGGGTGAAAAAAGAAGCATGTTGCCTGTATGTTGGGGTTAGGTTAAAAAAAGATAATGTAGCACGCACAATGTATCACTTATTCATATTGCACACGGATTTCATCCCATTCATTTTAGGTGCAAATGTGTGCACTGTGTGTAAATGTGTTTGAGTACATGTGTGTACTGAAACACATTTACACACACATCACTCTTGAACTTGGAAGACACTGTCGAGAATGGCCAGAAGGCAAAACCAACGCAGAAATTCTGATGCAGGTTCTTGATCCTAAGTCATCTTGTGAACATTCATTTCCCACAAACAATAAAAGGTGCACGTGCACACACACATACACACACACTCACACACACACACACACACACACACACACACACACACACACACACACACACACACACACACACACACACACACATGTGCGCGCGTGCGTGTGGTCACTCCTACGCGCACACATATGCACGTGTGTGCATGTGCACATACATCCTCACCCATATGCGTGCACACATACATGCATACACATGAATGTGCATGTGCATACACATACGCACATGCATGCATGCCCACATACAAAGACACACACATGCACACATGTATGTGCACATACATATGCAGATATGTGTATGCTCACACACAAAACCACAAATCACACTCCCACATGCACATGCGCTTCTGCACATGCACACACACACGCAGGCACACACGTACATATACACACACACATATGCATGCGTGCACACACACACACACACACACACACACACACACACACACACACACACACACACACACACACACACACACACACACACGTACGTGCATGCACACATACACACACACAGGCACACACATATGCATACACACATACACACACACTCATGCATACACTCATACAATGATGAAAAAAGGCACAGCCAGTGTTAGGTAGGCACTCAAAGGTCTGACCTGCGTGTCGGGCTAATGAGTAGGTCAGACATCTGCTAAGTCATAGCCATGAGACCCTCTTCTTAAATTCTTTCATCTTAGCTATCAATTCATTTATCCATCAGCTTTAAATCACGTGCAGGGCGATCTCAAAACTTAGGGGAACTGATGAAGCATATGGACTAGTCCACACACAGTGATGCCTCCTTGATGAAACTGAAACTGAAACTGGTACACAGAAATATGGTACAAGTTTGAGGGAAGAAGGGGGGTGTCTTTTGTCTCAATACTTACTTGATGAGAGCAAACAGAAAGAGCTTGATTAATCATAATTAACGAGGAGTATGGCATGTTCTAGGCTGTTCCGCTATAATTACTTGTAGGCTTAGCCATACTTTCATTCTCCTTATCCAATAGCTGTGTCTGCTCTGCATGGCTGCACACATCCCCTCTCTCCTTTCCCACCATTCCTCCCTCCGTCCACTTTCCTTCTTTCCTTCCCTCCTTCCTTCCCTGGGACTGGATAGGAGGGGCTTGAGGGTGTCATACTGGGGTGATGGTGGACCGTGTGCTGAAGAAGAAGCTGCCCTGCCTGGCCTGTAAGTTGTCAGGGTTCAGCTTGATGTGATGCTGTGCTGTACAGAACGGTTAGATGCTGCATTACTAATGATAGTGGGACAATGAGGTCACACAGTTTAGGATGTGATACTGTGCCATGCTGGCCAGCTAGATGCTGCAGTACTAGAATGTAGGACACTGAGGTTACAGAGTTCAGGATGTGGAGGTAGAAAGTCATGCGAAAACTGATTAACAGATGATGCCAGTTAAAACATCTGAATATTGCTCTTCAGTCGTCGTATCATTTGGGAAGAATCTGTTTCAATGATTTTGGGAAGAAAAATAAATACAACACAGAATCAGTCCTTCCCCTAGCCCTCTCTGCCCACCCAACGCCCCGCCCGTCAAAACATGTTGGTTCTGGAGATCTGTATGAACAAATTGGACATTATCTACCCCCGTCCACCCACAACACCCCAGTTCTTTCTGTCACAATCCCTGCAGCCCAAAGGAAGCTACCATTATCAGATTGTTGTGAGGTGACCCACTAGAGGAGACACTGCAGTGGTGACGAGTCACTTTGGCAGTCATTTTGAGTTACTGGAGCCTGTTCTAATCCCTGACATGCTGCTCACCAGCTGCCTGGCCTCTATTGGTGACACTAATTTCAGGAGGTGATAGTTTTTTGTATTTCGGTCATCCATTGATGGTGTTTTTTTTTCTTTTTGTTAGTTTTTTCTTGTGTGTTAAATTCTTTGATCATTGTTTGTGTCGGCAGAATGCATTCAGTTGCTGCTGGCCCACAATGCACCAGTCAAGGTCAAGAACAGCATGGGATGGACACCGTTGTCTGAAGCCATCAGCTACGGCAACAGACAGACGGGTGAGGGAATGTGTGTGTGTGTGTGTGTGTGTGTGTGTGTGTGTGTGTGTGTGTGTGTGTGTGTGTGTGTGTGTCACTGTATGTGTTATAAAAGAAAAAAATCCCTTCATTTTTACAAAACTCTTTACAGATGCAATTCAGTAATATAGATAGATAGATAGATATGTATATTATTTATCATGCCTTGAACAGTTACCTCTTACAACTTTTTTCCACTTTCCAGTATGTCTGTACTGCAGTTGTGCCCACAATGCCTACAAAGTCAGTATATTTTGCTTAACTGCAGCAGGATGGGCAGTTGACGGTTTGTCTGCTTTCCTTCTGCCCATTTTGGAGGCAAAATAATCTCAGTATCTGACGTCAGCAAGACGCAGTACGAAAGTGAAAGAGTGGGACAAAAGCTGTACAGACAAGGATTGCCCCATTTTGAATGACAGTCAGAAAACGTTTCCTGGGGGAGGGGGGCATGCCTTTCCCACCTGGATTCCCAAGGATGTTAGAGACTTTCGCTCTTCCTGTGGGGGGGGGCCTTTCATGCCACCCCAGCCAAAGGACTGTGTCAGGCAGCAAGGCATCACACGGGCTAGCAGACAAGGACCTTTTCTTGCAGACATTATGCATCACAAGGTTTTTGCCTGCTGGGACATCTGGTGCCATTCTGGAAAAGAGGGCTACCATGCTGTTAGAAGATAGAGGAAGTCCTGGGCAGCCAACGTCAAGGCTTGAACCGGTGACAGCTCCTCTACCGTGTTGCACATGACAGAGGACAGAGGGCTGTGAAGTTTCCTGACATCCCCCAGTGTCCATCACATCACCTGAGTCTTAGCGTCTTTGGACAATAATGATTAATACTAATGATGTTAAATACCTGTTTGATATATTTTTTTTTTACCTGTATGTGTTCGTGTTGCTGCTCGCAGTCATCTCCGTGCTATGTAAGTTGATGTTTATTAATGATATGATATTTCATACCTGTTTGATTAAAATAAATGTTTTTTTTACCTGTACATGTTTGTTGCTGCAATGGTGTTTTATACCTGTTTGATTAAAATAAATGTTTTTTACCTGTACATGTTTCTTGCTGCTTGCAGTCATCTCCTTGCTACGTAAGTTGATGTTGATTAATAATATGATATTTCATACCTGTTTGATTGAAATAAATGTTTATACCTGTACATGTCCGTTGCTGCGTGCAGTCATCTCCGTGCTACGCAAGCTGAAGCAGCAGGCTAGAGAGGCATTCGAAGAGCGGCGGCCATCCCTGATCCAGGCGGTGAAAGACATTGATGACTTCTATCTGGAATTCAAGTGGGACTTCCACAGCTGGGGTGAGTTGGTGGAGTGGATAAAAAGAATATTTTCATTTATTTTTGTTTGTTTGTTTTGTTCAGCCTCCTTTACCTCTCTGTGGTGTTGCTGACCTGATGCTGGTTTTAGTTTCCCCTTGCACACTTACACCCAGGAACATTCTGTTGCAAGCCCCAGCACCGGCAGTCCATAGGGAATCAGTCAGGTCATAGTCCACCAGAGGAGATGCTACACTGTGGGGGTGTTCAGAAGCATCTTACCTGGTCGAACATGCACAGGACACCACACACTAAGCTCTCTGTTAAACAACGGAATAAAGTTACTGCAATGAAACGAAAGTCAAAAAAACAATACTTCAGAGAAATGTTAGTATCTACAAAGGATTCACGACAAATTTGGAAAGCAATAAACATATTGAACAATAAATATGTTTCAAAAAGTCAACAAGTAATCACTGATATTACAGCCAGTGAGTTAAATGACCATTTTTTTTCCAATATCGCTGTTAAAATTATCAATAATGACAAATTGGGTGGAAATGATCTTTCTAATTTAAAACATTATATTGCTTCGAAACCAATTAATACCCCTTTTACTCTCCGATTTCTGACGGTCTTAGACGTTAGTAAAAGTCTGTCACTCTTAAAACAAACAGGTACACGTGATTTAGATAAATTAGATGGCAAAATACTAAAACTTTCTTCTCCAATAATTACTGACACTCTTACTTATCTGTATAATTTATGTATAGAAAAGCAATACTATCCCTTAAAATTTAAGCAAGCTAAAGTTATTCCTTTACATAAATCCGGTGATTCATCCAATCCCTGTAATTATAGACCAATCTCTATTTTGTCTATTCTATCCAAACCTTTGGAATCACATTTACAAAACTCATTGTATTCTTTCCTTACAAAGAATGATCTAATTCACGAGGACCAATCAGGCTTCCGACAAAATCACTCCTGCCAGACCGCACTCACACAACTATTGATAGTCTATTATGTGTAGTATAAATGAAAATGAATTCACAGGCATTCTGTTCATTGATTTTGAAAGGCCTTTGACGTAATCAATCATGATTTACTGTTGCGTAAGTTAAAATGCTATGGATTAACCCCAGATTTTATTAAGTTTATTTCATCGTTTCTGTCTGAAAGAAAACAATTAGTATCTGTTATTAATCAGTCATCAAATTTCATGCCTGTAAAATATGGTATACCACAAGGATCTATATTGGGACCACTTTTATTTTCAATGTATGTCACAATTTGCCTTTTTTTGTAACAAGCAAATGTGAAATGTTTGCAGATGACACGTTACTATATTCTAGTCACTCCAACCCTCAGACACTAACAAATAATCTTGAAGAACTGTCCAAAAATTAGTCAAATGGACAAATTTAAACCATATGTCTATAAATGCGGAGAAAACTAAGTGTATGTATGTATCTGCACGACAAAAAAGACAACGGATGACATCCATTTTAATCCATTGTTTATTGATAATAACAAAATTGATGAAGTAGAATCACACAAAACCTTAGGAGTCATTATAGACAAAGATTTATCTTGGACTGATCATACAACATCCTTGTGTAAGCGCCTGTCCTGTAAGATATTTCAGTTAGCTAAGATTAAAAATTTTCTTGATGTTCATTCTCGGAAGCTTTTCTTCTCAGCACATATTTTACCAATCATTGATTATGCATCAACATTATGGGACAGCTGCAGTGAAACAAACTTAAGATTCATTCATCGTTTATATAAAAGAGCGCTAAAATTAGTCTTGTTAAAATCTAGTTCTGTGACACTTGAAGATTACAAGAAGCTAAACGTTTCAACTTTTTCTCATAGATTATATTTAAATAACGCGATTTTTATGTACAGGGTTATGAATGGAAGTGCCCCTAAAAAGATCTTAAATACATTTAAAACCAACCCTCATAGACATAATCATACGTTAACGTTCCCCAGACCAAGAAACAATCTCTATAAGTCAAGTTTCCTTTACTCTGGTGGAACATTATGGAACAATCTAAGTACAACATTCAAAAGTATAAGTAACCGAAATACATTGAGGAAAAAATTGAAAAGTCATTTAACAAACAATGCAAGAAATGTGTGATTAAAATATTCCAAATACCTTTACTTATGTATATTGTTGTCTATCAACTTGTATCATAGATATATGTGCATAAAATATACAGACATATGTGGATATGTATGTGCATGCATATCAATTATGTACTCGTATGTGCATATAGCATTGTCAGTGTATTTTAGATGTCAGTGGTATATGTATGTTACTGTTGGTTTTTTTTGTGTTATATCCTATTTGGTTGTTGTTGTTGTTGTTGTTGTTTTTTTTTTTTTTTTTTTTTTTTTTTTTTTTGATGGCTTGATGTAAAAAAGCAATGATGTGCTTATTCAATGTCCCATCAGTAAATAAAATTTTGACTTGACTTGACTTGACTTGACTCTGTTGAGGGAAACTGCCTAGTTACGAAGCCAGTATGAGTGAACATTCCCACTGGTAGGTGTCTTCGCATCCATCCTTAAAGTTTTTTTTTTGCTTTTTAGTGTGAAAGGATGATATGTTGCATTCATGCGCTTGCAATTGTGAGAAGTATGAATGTTACAGTACAGGTGGCAAAGACAGAACCAGACCAAGAGAGCAAGCCTAAGGTGGAGGTGATCAATTCACCTCACATTGTTTGCAGCAGGCTGACCACAAAGAGCCAGATCAGTGCTGTCTCCTCCTCACAGTTACTGTCTGTGTAAAAATAAATAAAATGAAATAAAATGAAATCACATACACTCAGCTCATTAAAACAGATTTTCTATTAAAAAGAGAGAGAGAGAGAGACTCACTGAAATTGCTTAAAAATCTTTCTCCAGTAAAAGCTCAGATCAGATGAAAATGTTTATCTCTTCAGGAACTAAAAAAAAAAATCACATTAGGTGGGAAAGTGTTCATATCTGACATCAAGTACTGTAAGTCCTAGCGCTCTGTTAGAACATGTTTTGTATTGAGTAGTCCATGACATGCGGAGGCAGGCCAGACCTGTGGTTGAGTGAGAACACAGACATGTCTAATGAACAGAAAGAACAACACCAAGCTGAAATGTCTGTATTGATACTATATATGTTCTGACCTTCCTGGCAGACTAAGCTATGACTATATCATCACAAATGTATATAATGATCCTTAGGCTGAGACTGAGCAATCAAACAAAGCAAGAACAAAAAAAAGCAGTACTTCAACTTTGACAAGAAACAGAATTCTTGATTGAAAATCATAAGTTCTGATATGGAATCCCTGGCATGAATGGATGAATTAACTCTGGAAGGGTATAGTTGGAAAAATTATAAAGACTTAACAGAGTATTGAAGTGTTAACTTCGGAAGTTTAAGATCAGAATAAAGGTGAGTATTTCATTCTTATTAACAGTGCTTATATTGTGCCTGTCCTTGATTACAGACCAAAGCTTCAACTGCTGTACAATCCATGCTCTTGTTCATGCAACGGACTGTCTACCTGGGTAGATCCAATTGAAAAGCTGCCTGCTGGCACTATATTCAGTTGTTTCCCTTGTCATTCAGTCCAGTAGCAGTCACTCAGTTCATTGATTCTTTCATTCTTTCAGTGCATGCTGTGTGTATACATATCATCCATATCAACGACCAAACTGGCCTTCTCTTTGTAAAGTTGGTGACCGGATTTTATTTGTGTGCAAGATGTTATGCATGCATTCACACTCACAACATCCGTTCATTGTCACATTGAAAGGATTTGGGGGAAATGGAGTCAGAACCAGTGCTAACTCTCAAGGAAATATCACTCTATACCATATCGGTGCAGCAGAGGTTTAAAGCCACAACCCCAGGATCATGAGTCCAGTTCTTGTCCACTGAGCTGTTCTGTCCCCCCATGCTTACTGTCAAAAAATCATTATTTGGTAATGACAAAGATTGCAGACTTCAGAAGATCACCTTTTAAAAGTTTTAAGTTAGAATAATGATAAAGACTACTGAATATTGAAGATGAGTTTGGATGTTTACCGTCAGAATAAGGATAAAGACTACTCATAATTGACGATTTTCCATGGAAGTTACTTTAGGAGCATTGAAAATTAACCTTAAAAGTGTATAGTTAGAAGAATGAGAAAGAATACAGAGTATTCGACATTAACCTTAGAAATGCAGTCTGTACTCTACTGAGTATTGAAGGTTAGAACTGCTGTCTATAGACTCCAGAGTACTGAAGATTAGCTGTAGAAATGCACAGTCAGAAGAGAGATAAAGACTACAAAGTCCTGAAAATTAAGCTTTGAAATGCACAGGCAGAAGAACAGGAAACACTACATGATACTGATAAAAAGGCTTAGAAGCGCACAGTCAGAGGAATGGCAGAGATTGCAGAATGTCAGGTAAAATGACAGATACCATTTTTTTTCTCCACATTGGACATTCAGATGCTCCTGGCAAACCAGTTATGGTCATAACCATGAATTTTTGTTTTTGTTGCTTTTCATAAATGTGGTAGTGGTATCTGATGATTGTTTCAGTGCCGCTGGTATCTCGCATGTTGCCGTCAGACATCTGCAAGATCTACAAGAAAGGCCCATGTATAAGGTAAAGGCATGGTGAGGATAACGATGTCACTGAGTGGAGTATAGGTTAGAGACGAGGGGGGAGGGTGGGGGAGGGGGAGTTGATGTCCGTTTTCCATGCTACCATAATGTTGTCACTCCTGATCGTTCCTGCTTCCCACAAGCTGCCACGTTCAGTGTTGTTCATGGTCCCTCTAGCAGTAGTCCAAAGGGAACTATCAGTCTCTTGTCATCATTGAGCAACCCACCAAATGAGACTCTGCACTGCTGCTGAGTCACTTAGGTGGTAGTTGTCATTGTTGTGTTTAGTTTTATGTCTTTGAACTAAAGGTACTATTCAACAATAGTTTGGCAATGTTCTTTGGTGCTTGTTCTGATCTGACACAAATATAGCACCTGTTTTTGTGCAGGTAAGTTAGTTTATATGGAATACCTTCATGTGTATACCCAGTTTGTACGTCAGCTGCTGGTGTCCCTTTTGAAAATGAAGTCAGTCACTTTCTTGATGATAGACTTCTTGATCATAAGGGAGGTGTTTGAAAGAGAGAGAGAGGGTGAAAAAGGCTGCAGCGGGATAATGAAAATCTTCATAGTTTTTTGATGATGTAGAGAGAGAAGGTGCTGTTTTGATCCCTGTGATTTCCTGCTCAAAGCAGTTTGAATTGTCGAGACTGTGATACAGCTTTTGACTTGAGAATTGTCACTTATCGCATCAGCTTATCCTTTTCTCCGTCTCTCTCTCTTTCTGTCTGTCTCTCTGTGTCTCTGTCTCTCTGGGTTTTTCCTCTCTGACACTCACTGTCTCTCTCTCTGTCTGTCTCTCCCCCTCTCTCTCTTTCATTGTGTGTTTGTGTGTATGTCTCTGTATCTTTTTCTCTGTCTGTCTTACTGTCTGTATTAATCTGTCTCACATTTTCTCTCTGTATTTCTCTCTCTCTCTCTCTCTCTCTCTCTCTCTCTCTCTCTCTCTCTCTCTCTCTCTCTCTCTCTCTCCCTCCCCCTCCATCCCCTCCCTCTCACATATGTTCTGTCATGTATGCAGACTGAACACCACACTGGTGGACTTCAACGATTTGCAGTGGGAGCGGGGCGACATCTCCTACATCTTCAACGGCAGTCAGGCATTGCAGGAGTCTCTGACTGTGCTGGACAACAAGCTCAAGGTCTACCAAAGGATACGCTATGAGGTACACGCCATGGTTTTCTTGCTTGTTGGTTTGCTTTTAGTTTGAAAATTGGTTTTGACTTCTTGAATATTGTACGCTTTGATTCAAAAATGCCAAAAATGGGTGCGGCTGGAGTCAGACTTGGTGTCAATGAAGATGGTTCTGAATTTCCATAAACTGAGAGTACCCCCACCCCCCCCCACCCCCCCCCCACACACACACACACACACACACACACGCACACACACACACACACACACACACACAATGTCCAGAATGTTACGCACACATGCAGGAGAGATTCAACCATGGTTTAGACATCACAGATTACGGAGGTGGTAAGGTAAATGTGGATCAGCCATTTGTGAGCGCCAGTCTAGCAACTGGTTTTTGCATCCAGGAGAGAAAGGAAACCAAATTAATTATTGAGCTGGATATAACACGTTAGTCAAAGGAGACCAGTCAGATGGTTAAGCGCAGGTTATCAGGGAGGATGTGTCTTGATGTCCTGGTCAGCAAGGGCATGGCGGCGCCAAGGTGTATGAAAGCAGCTGTTTGGTCAGTCAGGCAGGTATCAGCAAAATGTTTTCAGTCAGTCCGTCACTCTGGTGACCTCAGCCAGACATCCATGACCCAACCATGTCTTGTCTCCATGTGGGTTGGAATTCCCTCGGTATGTCACCGTCCTTCTCCGGTTGGTCTATTAATGTGTGTTGTGGTCTGGCTCTCCATCTGTCTCCATGACTGAATTCCCACAGGAAGAGTGTGGGCATTGCTCCTGCTTTACATCTAAAGCAGCGTCCATTGAATCTGAGTCTTCTTTCTGCTGTTGTTGTTGTTGTTATTTGTGGAAGGTATCAGTATCAGTAAAGTGTTTCACTTTTCAAAAACCACCTGCAGCAATCCCTAAAGACTGGGTCAGTAGATGGAGAAAGTCTCTGACTCTTCCGGTCTTCCTATCGGAGGCCTGAGCACACTGCTATGGGAAAGAGGTGGACAGGCTGAATTCCCACACATCAGCAGGCCCAGGCTGCAAAAAGTGACATGCAGCGTTCCCCAGGGTCCTTAAAGTCTGAAAATGTCGTTATGGAAACATGGGAAACTCATTTCCAGAGCTGGAATATTCAGTTTTCTTAAATCTGGAAAATTCTTGGAATTTGTAAGAATCTGTCACATAGTTTGGTTTTGGGGGGGACGGGCAGAGGAGGGGAGGAACTGCCTTCCTGAGCATGTGCTTGAGTACATGCCTGAATTGAGTGTGTGTGTGTGTGTGTATATGTATGAATATGTGTGTGTGTGTGATGTGTGTGATCTGTGTGTGCGTGTGTGATGTGTGTTTGTGTGTCCATGCTCTTCATCTTTGTGGTACATGCATTTAGTTGGTAGATGCTAGCTTTTGGAGAGTGATCTTGGAAGTTCTTCTTCTTCTTCTTCCTGGACTGGTTCATTCAAAAACAAGTAGGTCACCAGCACACATGTTAGGAGAAATAAAATAAAATAAAAGTTGATTGCGAATGTCTGGAAAAGGTCTTAAAATAGTCTAGTGTTTTTTGTTTTTTTTTGTTTTGATGTTTTTTTTTTTGAGAATGGGGAGGGGGGAGGGGGCTAGGCTTTGTGGAACCTTACTCATAACCAAATGGCCGAGATGGGATTGGCATCCACAGTCTTCTTCTTTCTCTTGCCCCTGACCATTAGTCACAGTGCCATAGCAAGTGGTCTTGCTCAGAACTCTGTGTCCATGCTGTTTTGTCCCCTTCTCAGGATAGCGATGCATGTCTAGAGGAGGAGGTGAACCAGTACATGAGCAACGACATCATGGCCACGCAGATGTCCACCAAAATCATCACCTTCTCCCGCGCTCAGCATGGCTGGCTCTTTAGAGAAGACAAGACTGTAAGTGTGTGTGTGTGTGTGTGTGTGGGGGGGGGGGGGGGGGGGGGGGGGGGGGGAGAGAGAGACAGAGAGAGAGAGAGAGAGAGAACTGAGTGTGTGTGTGTGTGTGTGTGTGTGTGTGCAGGTGACAGAGAGAGAGAGAGAGAGAGAGCTGAGAATGTGTGTGTGTGTGTGTGTGTGTGTGTGTGTGTGTGTGTGTGTGTGTGTGTGCAGGTGACACAGTGAGAGAGAGAGAGATCTGAGAATGTGTGTGTGTGTGTGTGTGTGTGTGTGTGTGTGTGTGTGTGTGTGTGTGTGTGTGTGCAGGTGACAGAGAGAGAGAACTGTGAATGTGTGTGTGTGTGCTTATTTATATTACTATATTACCTGTGTTTCTTTTTTTAACTTATATTATACATTTGTCTGTTTGTAATTGATTTGACAATTGAATGTGTTTGTTTGAATGAGTACATAGGTGTGTAATTAATTTACTGTAATGTGTGTGTGTGTGTGTGTATATATATATATATATATATAGAGAGAGAGAGAGAGAGACATCTTTTGGTAGATAGATAGATGGATATAGATTGATGTGTGTGTGTGTGTGTGTGGTAATACTACTATTTGTGTGTATATCCATATCCAATGTATCTCTATCAGTGTGTGTACCTGTGTGTATGTATGTGTGTGTTTGGGAGGGGGGCAGGCAACATATGCAATTGAGCGTGCTTACATATATGCATCTGTTTGTAAAAGCATATAGACCACACATGTAACTTTAAAGACGCACAGAAAGTTAATCAGAGTCAAGTTATTAATTTCAATTCCTATCAGTAGAATGTGCCTATTTCTGCTTCAGGAAATGGTTGGTCATTTTAAGGCACACTCCTACTCCGTCAACGGGCTTGTCCTCCACTCCAGGAAAAGGTCAGATCAGTTTTGTGCTCTTCTTTCGCTTCTTTTTCTGTTGTTTCTATCATGTTGTAATCTGAACAGTAGCTGAGGCTGAAACTGAAACAGCCTTTTTTGTTGTTTGTTTTTTTTTTTGGGGGGGGGGGGGGTGTGTGTTTGTTTTTTTTGTTGTTGTTGTTTTTTGCTATCCATCTTTTGTGCCACCACAGTACTATTGTACCCATGCTGCTCATTCCAAACCTCCATCCACAGCAACTGCCTGGCACTGGCAATCCACAAGAAGTAGTCAATGTCAAGTCATCAAGAGGCAGCCCGCTGGAGGAGACACTGCACGCTGCCAAGTCACTTTATTGGTGTTCAGTGACAACTTCATTTCATGACTGGAATTGTACAAACCTTCTGACATGTAGTTCCTGGCTACCCTTCCTTCTTCATTTTTATCTGAATGCCACCAAAGTGAATCGGCAGCCGTGCAGTGTCTCCTCTGATGGGTTGCCTCTTGATGACCTGAAGTTTATTGCTCCCTTTTGACTGCCAGATCTGGGGCTTTTATAGGACTGCTTGGGTGTGGGTGTGTACGAGAGAAAGAATGAGCAGCATGAGATTTAAGAATGAGCAGTGTGAAATTTATGCCACAGGGAGGACTCGGAAGCCGTGACAGCAAAAAGAAAAAGAAAAAAATTTTTTAAATATGGTGTGTATGAGAAGCAGTGCAGGTTGTTGTTGTCATTCCTGTCTGTCTGTGTGCTGGAAAAGAGCTGTCTGAGTCTTTGTAGATTCTGCAGGGTTGTTTGTGAAGTCTATGTTGGATCAGAGCATCTCTGAACACCTCAGAAAAGACTCGGCAGCAGTGCTGTGTCTCCTCTGGTGGGTTGCCTCATGACAACTTGACGGTGACTGCTCCCTGTACATTGCCAGTGATGGGATTGTGGCAGGTTGGGCTGGGCCGGGCTCTGGCTGTGGAGGAGGAGTAAGAATGAACAGAGCAAGGTGCAAAGAAATTGAGGTGGCACAGAGGATTGGACAGGAAAAAAAAGAAAAGAAAAGATGTTATAAAAGTAGCAAGTGTTGAAAAGTGATTCTCTGTCAGCACATGGGTCCATCTGAGTGAACAGTGACAGTGGTTGAATGAATATGTATGTGTAGAAGAGAGAGGAAAAACAGAAAATTTGAGGTACAGCCCTCTCGTTTTTCGCAAGTGGTTCTGGCTACTGTTTTCACCGTCCTTATTATTGTAATTATTATTTCAGTCATAGTCATTGCACTATGGCATTTTGTTTGATCCTCAATGGTGTTTGGTGGTGAGTGCAAGTCCTGAGTTGCTGGTGGGCTGGGCCATATCATGAATAATGCTGAAACTGAACAGGTGTGTGTTATGTGTTGGTGCGACAGGCGAGAACACCTGACGCCGGAGGAAGTGCAGAAGAACAAAGCCATCATGGAGAACATCGGCAAAGGCTCCTTGAACCACAGTCCAACGGTAAGCAGGGGGCCCTGGCTGCAACAGACGACTTTAGAACCTCTGAATACCGACTTCCCTCCCTTTGTAGACTTGTCTTTGTGCAACATTTGTCCTCTTCATCTGTGGCAGATTGACCTCTCAATAAAGTTTCCTTCCTTTCAAAGACTGGTTTGTCTGGAGCACTTCGACATTTGTTGTTGGAGATCTACCTCCTTATTGATAGTCCCACCCTTTAATGACTTGTCCTTTTTTTGCTGAAACACTTTTCTCCTTGATGAATTTACCTCTCTGTTATGATTTTTTTTTGTCTTTCAGCAACTTTTTCTCTTTGACAAAATTACCTCCCTGTGATGATTTCTTCTAATCTAGAATATTTTTCATCGTTGGTAGATTTCCCTCCCATTAAAGATGCTTCTTTTTTTAGGAAGGGGAGGAGTGGATGGGAAGGAGAGGAGGATATTTTTAGTCTTAAGACTATTGGAGATTTTTGTTAACTCCCAAAACAGACTCTACTGTCCCCCTCCACCTACTCTTAACCTGTACCCCTCATGATTTTTGAAAAATTTTTTAAACTGTCTTTGCCTTGTAGATTTACTTTCAATTAAAGACTCTTTTCATTCAAAGACTTGTTCCCTTCTTGAATATTTTTTCCCTTTATCTACAGCAAATTTGATTGCCAAACTCCTGTATTTTTGGCACTGAAAGATTTATGTGTAGGAAGACATTACATTTTCAGCATTTAAAGACTGAACTGATGGAAAACGTTACATTCAGGGGAGGGAAGGGGGAGCTGTGAAAGAGTTAAATATGAGAAGACACTGCATTTGCGGTATTGAAAGAGTTAAGTGTGAGAAGATGACAGGTTTTAAGCTTTTAAAGGGAGTAGCATTTTTGGTACTAAAGCACTGAGTGTGAGAAAACATGTAGCATTTTTGGCACTAAAGTGCTAAGTGTGAGAAAAAACATGTAGCATTTTTGGCACTTAAGTGCTAAGTGTGAGAAAACATGTAGCATTTTTGGCACTAAAGTGCTAAGTGTGAGAAAACATGTACTGATGTAGCATTTTTGGCACTAAAGTGCTAAGTGTGAGAAAACATGTAGCATTTTTGGGCACTAAAGTGCTACGTGTGAGAAAACATGTAGCATTTTTGAGAAGGCAACTCATTTGAAGATGTTATGGAGAAAAGACTTTACATTTTACATGGAAAGAGTTCAGTGAGAGAAGACCTCACAGTTTCAACATCGAAACAAGTTAACTACTAAAAGAGATAGAATTATATGTACTGTTATGTGTTTTTGGACCTGTGTTCAGAACGATTTGTACGTTTTTTGTAATTCTAGCCTGTCGTACATAACACAGAAATACTATCAAACAGTAAGTTGTATGCATTAATTTCTAACTAAAATTACAATTAAGCATCAAGCATGTAACAGATTTCATTTAATGAGAGAACTAAAGTAGTTAATTCCCCCCCCCCCCCCCCCCCCCCCCCCCCAGAATCAGCACCACTGCATTTATTTTTCTGCTTAGCTGAGGACAAAATAAGAGGAAAAACAGCTTAAAAGAAAAAGTAACGCATGATTTTTGTTTAAAGACATTGTTAAGTATTCATATCCCCAGTTTAGCTCACTAAAGGGTATCACTGTGAGAAGATGTTGTTTTTTGATTCTACCTAAAAGGGTCCTACTGTTTAGTGCATTACAATAGATTTCACTGTGAGATAATGTTGTTTTTTAGACTCTCCTTAAAAGGGTCCCACAGTTTAGCTCAATAGAACAGGAAATCATTGTGAGAAGATGTTGGTTTTAGACTCTCCCTAAAAGGGCCCCACAGTTTAGCTCATTAGAACTGGATATCACTATGATGAAATGTTGGTTTTAGACTCTCCCTAAAAAGGGCCCCACAGTTTAATTCGCTAAAACAACAAATCACTATGAGAATGTTGCTTTTTCAGCCAGTGGAGAAGAGAGCCTCCATATCCCCCCCCCGCCTCCCGACCCTCGGTGACGTGGGAAGACTACATCGGAGCACCGGCAGGAGTGCCGCCCTGTTTAGCCCGGCCCCTTGTCGCCAAAGAGAATTCCAAGTCCTTCAAAGCTACAGTGGCTATGGTGAGAAGTTTGATGTTCAGTTGAGAAGGGAAAAGCAGCAGAGAGAAGAATATGCAGAACTGCATAATAGTGTTGTCTGAAAAATTTTTTGCGTTACAGCAGTGTTGTTTGATCTCTGATTCCGAAGAAATGAAGAATGTACACAGCTGCATATATTGTTGTCTGAAAAGTTTTCACTGTTACAGCAGCATTATTTGGTCTCAGATTCTGAAGAAGTATATGATATTTGTAAAAAAAAAAAAATGTGCAAAAGAGATTTATAGAGAGAAAGTGATTGATGCACTTAAACCAAGACTCTGGAGAGCTCACAATTCAAATATTTGAAGAGAAAGTGATTGACAAAATTAAACGAAGATTCTGGAGAGTTTACAGTTCAGATGTTTGGTTTCAGAGCTAACTACACAAGGACACCGACAAATCAAAGTGCTGTTCAGACCTCTGTTCGCAGTCATTACAAAGGAAGGACAGTGAAGAGCTTACAGTTTATTCAGACATTAAGTCTGGTTCTTAGCGAAGACACTAAAGACTGTACAGTTTCTCCAAACATCAGGTCTCAGTCTGAAATAAGCCAGGACAGTGGAGAGTTCATAGTTCAAACATGTGGTTCTGGTCCTAACCTACTTTGCGGCCAAACTCCTTTCTATGGTCTCTGTGAAGACAGAATCCAGTTGGTTACAAAAAACACAGGGATTAAAGCCCTATGGAGAGAGGGTAAACCTCCAAAAGCTGGTATGATGCAGGTATCCATACTTTTGCACAAAAGCAGGAAAAGTACTGATTGGCTGAACTGATCTGGCCTTCAGGGATGTGTCTTAATACTGCGTTAGCCATAAAATTTGGCCAAATAGAGCAAACTGTTGGTGATAGCATGCAATTTGACATGTTTAGTAAATGTAGCACACAAAGGAGTATGACAGAAATGTTGTGTACATATATTTTTTTTGTGTTGTGCTTATGAATTCACCTGAGAGGATGAAAAAGAAAGAGGGGTGAAGGAAAGTTGAAGTGGGAAGGAGGACAAGAGGGGAGGGGTGGAGGTCTGGAATGAGAGAAGATAATAGTCGGTATATCTGTGTATATTCTAATTTTCATTATTTTTTTTAAGTTCTTTTGTTATTGGTTTTATAACAAATGAAAAAGAAAAACAATGTTAAACCAAAAATGTGCACACAAAAATCCTAGGCAGGATACTGAAATTCCTAAAGTACTGAATTGGAAAGAAAGCAAAGAACATGGTGTTATGCAGTACTTCAGATCCAAACCTTTGTACACATGACATCATTCATTTGTGTGACAGGCTCTTTACTGGGGCCCGATAAAGATACTATTTCTTTACTTATTGTGTATTGGTATTATTTTCACGTACACTATGAATTGATTCATTGCATGTGTAAATCTGATGTTTTAAGAGAAAAAAGGATAGGCTCTAAGGAGGCATCTGTTCTCATTCGCTTTAATTTTATTTCGAAGGAAGTTGGGTAAAATGAACACATGGAAAGCATTTTTGTGTTTGTGTGTATTTAGCATTTTCTGTACTTTAGCAGAAGTACACTGTTTGATGTCATGAGAGCTAAAAGATTAGATTAGGACAATTTTCTCTGTTTTGACTTGATTCCAGTATGAAATCTGAAGCTCAGGTAAATGTGAAAGTAATCAAAAATTAAAAAAAAAAGAAACATATTTGTGGTCATTTTTAAAGCTACTCTTAACAGTTCAAAGGTATTACTCAGTGTTGGGATCTTTCTTCTGTTTTTGTCTTATGTCGTTTGTTTACAATCAGTTCTTGAGTGTCAGTATGACACTTTCTGTTAAATGTAATCAACTCATTTTTGAGGACCTGCTGTATGTGGCCATCATTGTTTGTTGTTTTTTTTTTTTCTCTCTCTCTGGACAAAAGATTTTTGAATTTGTTGTGTGTGTGTGTGTGTGTGTGTGTGTGTGTGTGTGTGTGTGTGTGTGTGTGTGTGTGAAGCTAATTGCAATCCAGATGTCAGTGAGCAAAGGTTTTCCCATGTGAGTTTGTCTTCATGAATCTCTGTGTTTGTTTCAGAGTGAGGAGTTCCCCATGACAGTAGAAATGTAAGTGGCTTCTCTTGTCTGATGGGTGCCACATATCCATGTATTTCCATGTCTGTGAACTCAAACATGCTGTATACACAAGCATGCAGGCACACACAGATGCACACATGCTGACTTGCACCCGCATACACTCTTGTCTGCACATGAGTACACCTTTACACCCATCCCCCCCCCCCCCCCCCCCCCCACACACACACACACACACACACACACACACACACTCTCTCTCTCATCATCAGCTTTGAATTGTGCATGGTGTGATCCCCAAACTTAGCAGATGTGGTGTTGCATATATGGACAAGTGTATACGCAGTGACACTTTCTTGATGAAATGAAACTGAACTCTCCCCCCACTCCGTCTCTCTGTTTATCTCTGTCTGTCTGTCTGTCTGTCTCTCTCTCTCTGTCTGTCTGTCTGTCTCTGTCTCTCTCTCACTCTCTCTCTCTCTTATTTCTCTTTGTCTTTTCTCTCTCTCTCTGTTACACACAGACAGTGTGAGAGTGTCCTCCACCAGACCTCTTCCTCTGCATGGTATTTTTCGTATAGTGTGACCTGGACAAAACTTCCTTTCTCTGCACGATGTGATGTTGATATAGTGTGTCCTACATAAGGCCCCTTCCTCTGCACCGTACAATGTGGGTACATCTCAAACTCTGTGGCATTAACTCATGTCGTTGCAGATAGTTAGGTGCTCTGGAAGTGTTGGCACCATTGAGTTAGAGGTGGTGGCGTTGTTTCTCTTGGATAGGCTTTGTTCTAACTGTTGGAGGTTCTGAGAGTACTGGCATCATTTATGCAGTTTCAAAATGAACTCAAGTTGTTTTCAGCTTGTTGGAATTTCAGCATGTGGTGGCAGCGAGACAGTTTCAGAATGATTCCGTGTTGTTGTAGTGTGTTGAATGTTGCCGAAGTGGTAGCAACGATACAGTTTCAGAATTACCTCATCTTGTTGTTGTAGTTTGTCGGAAGTTCCAGACGTGGTGGCATCAACAGCTTTAAGAATTAGCTCATGTTGGTTGATAGCTGCTCTGGAAACTGGAGACACGGCGGAGTTGCAGCCAGAAGCTTGTTACAAGCGTTCCAGAAACAGAAGTTGTTGTAGGCGCTTGGTCAATGTTCAGGGGGTGATCGTGTTGAGGTGAAGGTGGAGGCACATGAAAACAGTTGTAAACTGACGTTGTTGATGATGATGGTGGTGGTGGTGTTGCAGCCTGCTGGACGTGTTGGAGGTGGTGGCGCCATTGAAGCAGTTCCAAAAACTGCGTGACTTCATGATGACCAAGCTGCCCCCAGGTTTCCCTGTCAAAATTGGTCAGTCACTTTTGTTGCGCATGTACACACACGCATGGGTATTAGCACACAGGTGTGCATGCACACAGACACACACACTCATGCATGCATGTAGTGCACACACACATGCTTGTACCCATCTACTCAAGCACATACATGCACACACAATCATGCAAGTTCACATGCTTTCACATGCACATGCACACTCGTGCGCACACACACATATGCACGTCCACGCATGTGCACACATGCACACACACACACACACACACACACACACACACACACACACACACATCCACACACTTACAGAGTCATTAGTTTGTCTGACATTCTAAAAAAAATTCAGTTCGGTTCTTGCATACATCTTACATCAAAGAAAAAAAAAAAAAAGATGTTTGGAGAGTTGACATGGCCTCCACAGTCGGCTGGCCTCTAAACAACATGATTCTGTTTGATAGACCAGTAGACTAGTGATAAATGAGAATAAAGGTGGAGTCCAGTGTGTGAGGGAATGTGGAAAAAGTGGTAGGTCGAGTCAGTCAGGACCATCAAAGCGGGAGGTTGACCATTTGTACTTGTCTGTTTCCAGAAATCCCAGTGTTCCCCACCATCACGGCCAAAGTGACCTTTACCTTTTTTGAACGGCGAGACAACCTGAAGGCAGAACTGTTTGAAATTCCACCTGGTTTTCGTGAGGACGCTGGGCGTTTTCCCGATTTATGATCCTCCGCCGCCCCAAAGAGAGAGAGATAGAAGGAGGGGGAGAGAGAGAGGGAGCAGACGGGGCATCATCAGACTGGGACCAGTCGTTAATCGTTTCACTGTCTACCTCACGCTCAATCCTGGTGAAGCAGCTACACAATCACCACAGAGTGCCACACCCTTTCTTCTGTCTGTGTTTGTGTTGTTCTGTTTTTTTTTTTGGGGGGGGGGGGGGGGGGGGGGGGGGGGGGGGGGATGTTGAAAGAGAACTGAGAAGCCATTCACTTGGTGTGATCAGCTCCTTTGGTCTTTAGTGTAAATATATATGTGTGTTGGTGAGGGAATGTGTGTATTACATTGGTGGTTTTGTTGTGGGGGAATGTGTGTATTACATTGGTGAGTGTGTGTGTGGATGATGTGTGTATTACATTGGTGTGTTTGTGGAGGAATGCATGTATTACATTGGTGTGTTGAAAATATGTGTTACATTGGTGCATTAGCGGGGGAAGGTGTGTGTTTTACATTGGTGTGTGTTGGAGGCATGTATTACATTGGTGTGTTAGTGGATGAAGGCATGTATTGAGGTTTTGAAGGCATGTATTGCGTTGGTGTGTTTGTGGGAGAATGCTTGTATTACATTGGTGTGTTTGTAGCAGAATGCAGGTATTACATTGGTGTGTTTGTGGGAGAGTGCACGTGTTGCGTTGGTGTGCTTATGGGAGAACGCATATATTAAATTGGTGTTTTTGTGGGAGAATGCATGTATTACATTGGGTGTTTGTGGAGAGTGCATGTATTACGTTGGTGTGTTTGTGGGAGAATTCATATATTAAAAGGTGTGTTGAGTACATTATTACATTGGTGTGTTATTGGGGAAGGTTTGTATTACATTGATGTGTTTGTGGGGGACGGTTTGTATTACATTAGTGTGTTGAATACATGTATTATGTTAGTGTGTTTCTGTGGGAATGGGATGTATTACATTGGTGTGTTTGTGGGGTAATGGATGTATTATATTGGTGTGTTTGTGGAGGAAGGTCTGTATTACATTGGTGTGTTGAAGGTATGTATTGTATTGGTGTGTTTGTTGGGGGAAGGCATGTATCACATTGGTGTTATTTTGAAGTGTTTGTTTTGGGAATGCATGTTGTATGTTGATGTGTTTTGTGGAGGAAGGTGTGTGGCATGTTTTTTTTTTTTTTGTTTTGTTTCGACCAAATTTCCACAGGAGCCCCAAATGATCGTGTCAGGAAACAAGATTGATTGACCCTAAAGAAATCCCTCCCTTTTTTTCCCCTTGAAAAAAAAACCACTCAAACAACAGAAAGAAGAATTCATTCCATTTCTTCTCTAAGTATCCAGGACAGGTTGGTGGGAGTGCTGTAATGGACGTCTGGACAATCAGGGAGCTCCGCAGCCCTCTGTTATCAGTCATGTGCGACAGGGCAGAGGTAACCAATCCAGTCTTTTACATGACCCATCCAGGAGGTCCTCAGCCTGCCTCAGGGACTCAACCCTCCTCTGTTCCTCATTGCAATGGTGCTGGTCAGGGAGTCATGATGGGATACATGTGCCACGAGCCAAAGCTTAAATCATTTGATATAATTATAACAAGAGGTTTTTTATTGGATAGTGAATGTGATGACCGGTTACCGGACATGATATTAGTCTTGTGTTCTCACTAGGAGAGGCGGAGAATCCTCCAGAAGCACTTTTGTTCTCTGGTGCCTGGATCTTTGGCTGTGGACTTGATATTTTCTTCTTCTTTTTCTGCGTACGCAGTACCACAGGCTGATACTCCTACGGACACCCCCTGTATAGGTAGTAGAGTTTTTGTGTGTGTATGACCCGTTTTTTTTATCCCGCCATTAAGGCAGCCATACTCCAGCTTCGGGGAAGGACTTGATATTAATTTAAATGTCATGCTCTGTGGAACGTAAAGGAGTAGGGGTATGACCCACGGCTTACAGACTCGGATCAGGATTGTTTACTCGCATGTGTGTTTGTTAGTGGGTGGATGTGGGTATATATGTTGTGTGGTGGTGGTGGCGTTTGTGTTTTACCTATTCTGACTGACCTGTACTGTTTAGTTTTTCAGCCACTGCGGAAGATTAAGGGAAGAAGGGGATGGGGGTATTTACTAGGGTACGATGCTTACACACATGTTCCTCAAAAAATAGAAAAAATAAAAGGAAAGAAAAAGTTTTTGAAAAAGGTGGAGCGCTGGGTGGCTAAGTGGGAAAGTCACCAGTTCTGAGCAGGATTGATTGATAGTTCAACTCCAGTCCTCCTAGTTGCGAAGTGAGGCGACTGCAGGCGGAAATTTAAACAAATTTGAAAAATCATTGCCAAAGCTTCGCCCCCAAAAAAAACATAAACAAGCAAATCACAGGACAAAACACAACACATTTTTCGACCTCTGAGGTCTTCTTCAGGCAAGATACACAACACTCAGGACTTCAAAAATAAACAAGCAATCACTTATCTTCATCCAATTCAGTGCAAGATTTCATCACCCATCTTGCGGCAAATTGGATGAACAGAAGTGATTGTTCATTCATTTTCTTTGTCCTGAGTGTTGTGTATCTTGCATGAAGAAGACCTAAGAGGACAAAATGCGTTGTGTTTTGTCTTTTGTTTGTCATCGTTTTTTGGGGGCGGAGCTTTGGCAATAATTTTTCAGATTTATTCTAATCCTCCTGTTCCTCCCCTCCTCCAGCAGATCTGGTGATCTGCCCCTGAATGGATTTGTACAGGTTCAGGTTTGTGGCCATTGATCACTGGTCGCACGACCTACATTGGCCTGCTTTGCCTCTCAGAAAGGATGACTTCTCTCTTCCCTTCCTTCGCTCCCCCTGCCCCCCTTCATAACCCCCCTCTCCATCATCCTTTCTCCCGTCCCTTTAGGGTTTTTTGTGTCTGACCATCAGACTGGTCAGTGGCTCAAATGACAGGTGTGTGTTGTTTTCTACTCAGCTGGCAGGTCCTGGCTTCATCAGGTGTTTCAGTGTGCCTTGATCTGTTAACGATGTAGACTGACCAGTTAAGAAGAGAACGGTGAGCATGTGACACTGGACTGTTTGTGTGTGTGTGTGTGTGTGTGTGTGTGTGTGTGTGTGTGTGTGTGTGTGTGTGTGTGTGTGTGTGTGTGAGAGAGAGAGTGTGTGTGTGAGTGAGAGAGAGGGAGGGAGATGTGTACTGACAATCATTTTAGCCAGCTTTGACATTTGCTGTAGTCATAGAATTGATGAACCTCTGATTTTGAAACTTGTGTTTTGTTGTTTTAGCATGTATAAAATTGTTATCTTTGAAATGTGTGTAGAATTCAATTAAACGTGATGACATGTTTGAGGAAAGCGTGTTTTGCAACTTCATTTTAGCCGTTTATCTTCTTAATGGTGTTCAAGGGTGTGTAATTTTTTTGAAGTCTTTCTATCTGGTATCCAGCTCTTGTGTGTCCAAGTAGAATGTTCTCCTTTTCCCGCTCTGTCTCACTTTTGTCTTCTTTCCTGTTTTGTTTGTGTATAAGTGTGTAAAATAAGTCATTATATGTTTATGGATATTATTCATATTTGTTACCCATGGTCTGATTACATGTAAACCCACAAAAACACTTTCACATACACTCATAAATGTATGTACGTTATAGAGGATATAAATATTTCACTTACCCCCCCTCTTCCCATTCTTATCTGCATACATAAAGTATGAAAAAAGAATAAACAAAATTAAATTGAAACAGATTTTCTTTAAAATGAGAAAATTGTATCCTTTCTCTTTTTCGAAGCAGTTGCTAGATCTCTTTCATCAGCATGCATGCATTATGTGTAGTTTTGTTTCTTGCTTTCAGTTTTGTGTGTGTGAGTGAGCATATTTTTTGCTTGTTTGTGTTTTCATTATGAACTAGTTTTATCATGTATTCATTTGTTGGGGTGTTTTTTTTTCATCAACTAAATGATTTTATCACATTCCCTGGATTTTTCTTTTCTTAGAATTCTGACAAGCTCCCTTATTTTATCTTATCTACTGGCAGGGTTGGGATAGTATGTGTGTGTGTGTGTGTGTGTGTGTGTGTGTGTGTGTGTGTGTGTGAGAGAGAGAGAGAGAGTGTGTGTGTATGTGTATTTGTGGACATGTGTATGTATGTATATGTGTGTGAGCAATATATTGTGGACCTATCTATGTGTGTCCATCTTTCAACAAATGTACAAACAGCATCTGAGTCGAGTCCTTTGTGCAACATTTTATAGCACTTCAAAAGGTGGTGCATACTTATGTTTTAGCAAGTGAATACTTAAAGTTTCGATTGCCTTCAGAGTTTAAGTCATGACATATGTCTAGCTTGATTTATAATGTTGTTGTTGTTGTTGTGTGTGTGTGTGTGTGTGTGTGTGTGTGTATTGTTCTTATTTATATGTTGATTCTGTCTCAGTAAAGTCCGAGCATCATGGGTTTCATTGACTCGGTGGCACTGAATATTACAGCAATAAGATTGCACTGCTTCTCAGTTTGTTTCTCAGTGTATTGTTTTGTGTTTTCAAAATGCAGGTGCGCTTCTTTTTCCGTGGATATGTAGGAATGTGTATGAGTGAGTGTGTGTGTCTGTGTTTGTGAGTGTATATGTCTGAGTATGTGAGTGTGTGTGTGAAAGTGTGTGTGCATGTGTTCATGCACCTTCACATGTCTGTAGAGGTTTTTTTTCCAACCCTTTGTGTGATTGGGTATGGTGTTACTGCTTTAATTAAAGTGTTGAGAATCCAGTTCTGGTGAAAACATTTTAAATGCAGGGGATGAGATTTCTTTTTGCTGTTTCATCTGGGTTGAGGATGAGAGCTGCGATATCTGTAATCTTCCAGTCTCATTTTATCATGACTTTTTTTAATCAGGGAAGTAGGGTTAGGGGATTTCATTGGATGTTTCTATATTAGTAGTATATTACCACCTTAAACAATTCTTAAATCATTCTGAAAAAACAAAATTGGTGTGATCAATGACTGGAAAGTGGTATCAGGAGAAGGTAGGATTTGGCCTGTATTCATGAGGATGATCAAATCGTCTCAAATTTCTAAGTTTGCCTATAAAGGGTGTCAAAAAAAAAGTGTAAAACGTACAATAGAGCTGAGAATTCAACACAACTGTTGCAATCAGGGGAGACAATGTAGAACATTCTGTAAGGCATTAATGCCCTTGGTGTGTTACTACTACTACACACACTAAAACGTGTCACATTTGTGATCACTGCAAATGATTTTTCTATTCTTTTTTTTGTGTCATGAGTGTAAAACTCGACAGAAAAGCTTTTATTACTGAGCATCTGTCGTAAGAAGTAAAGCTTACGTGTGATATTAAGAGAAGGTGAAAGGGGAGGGAAGGCTGTAGGGAAAGACTGACCCAGTTGTCTGTCATTCTGCACACTTGTTTTGTTCACCTAGTTCTGGACTAACATAAATGAAAGGTTGAAAAAAAGATGGTTTGGTCTGCAGCACTGGCTTGAGTGGGAGCAAATGCTGCTAATGTTTTAGTGGGTTTATGACACAAAGAAGTGACTGGGGGGGGTTGCTGTTTCTGTCTCTGTGACCAAAGCTGTTAATGCGATGGTGTGATACCAAACATCAGGTGATTGAGATAGCCTGTCAGTGGAAGTTTTGAATTTTTTTTTTTTTTTTTTTGTTGTTGTTGTTGTTGTTTTGTTTGTTTGTTTTTTGTAAGTGTATGAGCTTTTGTGTTGTTAAACAGGAATATGAATCTGGTCACTCCGATGCCTACCCTATTTAAAAGTGTGTGTGTGTGTCTGTCTGTGTTTGACATGCACGTGCCTATGAAATATCAGTGCATTTCACATTTTGAAGAAAATGATGTGGGGGTGGGGCTTTTTTTTTTTCTTTTTTTTTTTTTTTGACTAAAAGGATGAGAATGTGTGCTTTCAGATTTCATATAACTATGCTGGTCTTTGCAGATGTTATGTGGCATCCACATTGTGTACATGGTCAACCAGGTGCTGCCTTTTTGACATGGTTCATGACCAACTTAGTTCCTAATGTGTTTTTATGTCGTGTACTTTCTGTGTAAGTGCAACACACATGAGATGTGATGATGATGATGTAAATGACTTCTGTGAATACCTGTCAGCGACTGTTGTCAAACACTGTGTTTGCCTGGTGTAGAGATTGTGCTTTTGTAGAATCTGGTATCAAGTCCTTTTCCAAATGTCACATAGCTGCCAACCCTCCTGATATTTTTTTCTGGAACTTCCCTAATTTAGAAATTATTTCCTGAAATCTCGAATTCAGTGAAAAAAAAAAGAAGATCCCCAGAATTCCACATTTTTGTGTAAAATGTGCGGTTTTGGGTGGTCATTTGTGGATGGTGATGATGATACAGTATCGCAGAATGAAGCCCCAGTGATATTATATGGATGTTGGCGATTACGTCAATAGAAAACGCATTTACTTTTTAACCCCCTCAGATTGTAGCTAAAACATAAGGGGTAAGCAATTCTTTCAGGCAAAAACTAAACTGTCCTGTGGTCAACCAACCCAACCCCTTTTCATTCCCTGGCTCCCCAAACAATGACTGCACAAGGCCGGCAGTTATGCATTCATCAGCTCCATCTGGGAGTGTTGTCAGTCAGTTCAAATGAACGCATTCCATATCAAAGGACATGTCTCTCAGGACTTGAGCATTTCATCAGAGAGACTTGGGTTGGACACCTGTCTTTAGTCAGAAAGAACTAAAATCCTTTTTTTTTTTTTATATTTTTACCCCAGTAAGTTTTCCCATCTACAAATGCTTCCTGTGCTTTGTGACTGAACGGCTTTGCAGCAAACAGCGAAAACAAAACGAACCAGTCTGTCACTTTCTAAAGGTCAGGAGTCCCTGTTCAGTGGTGATGATGTGCTCCTGACATTGACGAGTCAGATGATGGATGGGAAAAGGACAACTGGAAGGACTGCTGTGAAACTGATGTTGAAATTTGTAGGAAAGATCGATATTGCTTCCTCGTTGATGGAAAATGTCTGAGAATAGGTGTGTTGCCAGTTACGATGGTGTGAGAGCTGTTCTGTGTCAATGTAAAAAAAAGGTGGTTTTACTGTAGGCAATTTTTTTGTCGCAGGAGAACTGAGGCATGAGAGCAACAAGGTGATCATGCCAATTTCTATGCAATTAAGGTTGCACAGTTGTAGAAATTTCTTGAAAGAAGAAGAATCAGACTGATTGTATGAATCTAAAAGAAGAACCAGATTGATTGGATAAACAAACATATATGACATCATGATTTTTTTAGGAAATTATCATTCACACACACACACGCACGCACACACACACACACACACACACACACACACACACACACACACACACACACACTCTCTCTCTCTCTCTCTCTCTCTCTCTCTCTCTCTCGCTCTAGCATGCACATGCACACACATGCACCTACACACACTGAGTGTCATTAGAGACCCTAAGAATCAAAGATGTAGATGTGCACGGCTACTTCTCGATTGGCAGAGGCAGAGGAAACCGCCCACAGTTTTGGTAGGTCTCCCACAACAGATCTATTTTCTGGCAAAACCTCTGCATGATTCCAGCCATGTCAGCTAAACTAGCAACACCCCTGCTGTGGTGCTAGCTGGTGTATGGAGCAGTGTTCAGGACGCTAGTCTGAGGTGGATAGGGGGTAGGAGAAGATGCATTCCTAAGCCTACAGGAGAATCACTAGACAAGTGTTGATGTGACAGAAGCACTAATTAAGACCCAAGTACTCTAGCAATAGGTTATTCTTAAATTTGTGCTCTTTTTTTTTTCTGACTGAACCCTCTTTCAGCCACCAGTGTGCTGGACCAATGAGAAGACTTCATTTTCAGTAGTATGAAAGGGGTTAAGCATGAAAGAGAATTTGTGGTGGCTGAAACGATTCTGAGATTGGTGTTGATAGGTGGTAAAAAATGTTTTGTTGCCAGGACTGTGCAGAACTTTTCCTGATCCAAAAATGCCAGATTTGAGAGCATTCTCCTGTCTTGGGATTGTTGTACAATTCACGTCATTCTTTTTCACCTATACGTTCGATTGGCTGGTTAGCAAGTCAACCGAGTGGTGGCATACACTAGGGTATGATTGGTCAGTGTTACAGTTATCATCACTAGTCACTACATTTTTGGGTATGTGGTTGTTAGGTTCTTTTTGATTGTTTGTTGTTATTGCTGATCGAGGGGCATAGGAGGGGACAAAAAACAAAAAATGTAGAAAAAAATGTTTGTAACAATATGTAACAATTTTACAAATTGATCCCTTCACAAATGTGGACCTTCTCAATGTCTAGTGTTTGTTTTGTTTTCCTTCTTCTGAATCTCTCCTGTCATGTACTAGGAGGCGTGAACTTATCAGCAAACTAATTCTTGGGGTGAATGGCATGGTGGTAGGGAACACTCCCTGGAATTTAACAGGGAAATGATGTTGATGTTCAACAGCGCCAGGATTGGGGTCTGGTTTGGGTTTCTTGTCATGTTCTTATCATTCAGAAAGTTGCATGCTTTCTCCTCACGATTTCAGTACCTGAATGTAGTATTTACTTTCTTTTTCTTCTTCTCTCTTTTCTTTCTTTGTTTTGTTTCTGTTTTTGTTTTGTTTGTTTGTTTGTTTTTTTTTTGGGGGGGGGTCAATTTTTGTTTATCGTCCCACTTGTGGTGCTTTCTCTGTGGCTTTACTCTTAGGTTGCTGCTCATTTAGATTCTTCCATACTCCCCCCATACCTAGCTCATCCCTTTGCACACATCCAGCCATAAAGTCCAAAGGGAGCTAACTACAGGGGAGGGAGTGTTCCTTGAGTTGGCAGATTTCAGCGGAACTAAAATCCTATTTCCTTGCTTTCCCTCATTAGTATTTACAGGGGGGGGGGGGGGGGGGGGGGGAGGGTCAGTATCAACTACTTATGCATTAAAAGTGGTTTTATTCTATCTGCAAATGGTTCACTACTCATGGCATCAAGTCAGCATTTTGGGAACAGCAAACAAATAGCAAAATGCAGTGAGGTTGGACACTATTAAGGTGGGGAAACTTTTGAGGAAAAAGAAGTAAACAACTGGTAAAAGTGGAATTGGACAGAGAGACTGCTTGGAGAAAAGATCCTTAGTTTTTTTATTAGGAGAGTTAAAACCTTGATCTTTGCCTCCTACCTCATCTGTCACCAGAAATGACAGAATTATGCATGTTTGTATACCTCAAACTGCGCCAGACTGCTTGATTCTTTATTCAGATTCTGAAATTTGTTTTATGAGAAGCATGACCCCAGATTCTCGCAGATTTTTTTTTTTTTCGTTTGTGTCAGTCCTGCCCTTGGAACTGTCACTACCTTGTCATCATTCACAGTGACCTTCAGGATCATCGTGTTGCACCACCAGCCAAATCAGTGTTAAAGGGACTATCAGCGTCTTGTCCTCAGTAGGCTACCCACCTGAGAAGACACAGCACTGCTGCTGAGTCTCTGGTGGTATCAAATAGTAGCTGATCTCTTTTTGCGCAGATGCAGGACACTAAGTGCTTTTTGTAATCCACAGACTTGCAGTGTATGTGGCCACAAAGCCAGACAAACTACTCTGAAATGCACACTTGTCCATGTACATCTATGCATGAATATGTGCACAGTAGTAGTATGTAATGTACAGTCCCTCTTGAGCAATACTTCAAATCTGTCTCTAAAAACTTACTCCTTCTAAAGACTTGGAACATTTTTATTTTGTGTTGACAAATTTTCCATATAGTAATGCCTACATCCATGTAAACTTTTTATTAAGGATTTCTTGAATTTTTTTTTGGTTTGTTTCGTCTCGATGATAATCATGACAGTAGATAGAGAGAGACTCATGATCGGAATGCAGTTTGTTTTGTGACACTTGTCGTAGGAGAGAAAGCAGCACAAACAGGACAACATGCTGTCTTGTAGACAGACCACTCTCTTTAGGTATCACACACACACACACACACACACACACACACACACACACTCATGCCCGCACACGCTTACACACACACACACACACACACACACACACACACACACACACACACACACACTCATGCCCACACACACGCTTACACACACACACACACACTCATGCCCGCACGCACACTTACACACACACACACACACACACACACACATATGCACATCCACACACAGTGAAAAGAAACCAAAGGCTTTGTAAAAATGTTCATATTTGATGGACATGCCTTCAAGAGTGATACAACAATTGTGAACATTTTCTTTTCACTTGAGAAATAAAAATGGGCAAGAATGTATTTCAAACTGCCCCGCTCTCCCCATCCCACCCCACCCTCACTTCCATTTCCCCTCCACTTCTCCCTTCTCTCTCTAACCCTCCCTCCCTCCCCCATCCCCACCCCCCCACCCCCAGACTCTTTTTTTTTCTCTGTTTGTTGGGAGTAAGATCAGTTTAATCTGTTATTAATTTTAAAAAGGAATTTAAAGTAAATCCGCCAGATAAGAGGGACGAACAAATTACAAGACAACGCAGTGTTTTGTCTTGTAATTTGTTTGTCCCTGTCATCTTAAGGCTTTACTTTAATTTCCTTTTAAAATTTGTTTGAATTTCCGCCTGCAGTCACCTCATTTGGAAACTGATCTGTAATCACTCTCCCAGCTTGTCAGTATAAATATAGATGTGCAAATATCCACATTGCTGCCATTTGTATTGAGTGTTCAGCCAGCTCCACAACCAGATCTGAAATTCTGGCACAAAAGTCCCATTGGTGTGTGTTCCGTTGTACCATTCTGTGGTTGCATGCATAAATCTGACACCATATCTTTGCTGTAAAGTTTTCAAGGCAACATTGTCAACTGTTACATTGTTTGATATTCCTAACAGATTTAACTCACAATGGCACAACAAGTATTGCTCACCTGTTTGATCACAAGTTTCTCTCATGCTGACAGTGTTACTTTAGTCGAGGAGGCTTCAGTGCGGGGGTTCTGGTCATACTCTGCGCCACATCTGCCAAGCTTACCGGCCATCATGCACAAAGGCTCCTGCTGCACAAATCAATGAACAAAGAGTGAGTTGAGGAAGAGTGTCTCATGAACGAAACTCAACTTTTTTCCTAGCCTAAGCATTAACCCTGTGTAATGTTCGTGTGCCTCATGCTGACAAAAAAGAGCAGCAGGTAGTGACAACAGCTTGATGGTGTTGGAGGCAGTACAGAACCACCCCCCCCTCCCCTTCCACCCCAACACCCCCCTTCACCCCAGCTTTCTGGAAGTTCTGTGCGAGTAGTTTTCTCTTTTATGTTACTCATGGTCGTCTACTATGTTCCAGCCTTTGTGGTCCATTTTCCTGTCTTCGTTCTGGAATTTCATGTGAACTTATACGTGGTCACAAGGTATGACATGCCACTTTTTTTTGTTTGGTTTGGTTTGGGTTTTTTTTTTTTGTTTGTTTTGTTTTGTTTTGTTATTTGGCGTCTAGGTATGAACATTGTACACACTGTCCAGAATGTACACTAGCTGTCCATTCTGCGGTGTCATGTGGCATGTGATTGTATCTTTTTTGTTGTTGTTGTTGTTATGTTATGTAAATGTTTTTCATTATTTCATTATGCTTTTTGCTTTTAGAAGCAAACTGGGTGGCACTGTCGACATGGCCTAGACTTTATCCCCTTAGCCCTTTTAGCCCTGACATAGGAAATAGCTCTATAACCTTCCTAGCCTGGCGTGCTTTGGCTGTTGACATGGGAGATCACTCCTGACTTACTGAAATTATCATAACTCTGGACCAGCACATCAATTATCATAACTCAGGATCAGCACATCAAATGGGCACACATCTACAAAATCTGTTGTTTTTTTCCTAAAGCATATCAAATTTTCTTTGTGTTTGCATTATCCAATGACTTATGGTTCTAAACGGCTCCTTCGTGACATAATATGTAGTTTATTCCGCCAGGTTGTATCTTAGCATTTTAAAGATAAGATTTGATGGTGTCATAGTCAACGATATGAAAACTATATGTCCTCTGCATTTATACATATAGACTTATTTTCTAAGATCACCAACTATGATTTTATAAACTTGCTTCACGGTTGTGTTATGTCATTGGTTTATGATGTTCCGAAGGACAAAACTCAACGAATCATTCAAAATTTGTTTACTCAAAGCAACACATCATACAAAAAGAAAGTAGCTTCAAAAAACATTCTCCATGTACCTATTATATATGCACAGAGTAAGGTAAAATGTGCTAAATTTGAAGTAAATTGAAGCTCAGCCTCTGGTCGGATTCAGGCATTCATACATGTTCATGCATGGCCAACCTGTGGTCCGACACCAGGCAGAAAGAGTTAAGGATGTGGAGTTAGCTGCCATGTCATGAATTCTTTTTCGTGTTAGCTTTTGTTTGTTTCAGAATGTGACTTTATTGCTTATTTGTGGATGTGACCTCTTTTCACCTGTCTATGAGTTGGACAGCCCTAGAAATCCCCCATGTTGTTGAGGAGGGGGAGTGGGCAGCCACGCTGTGAAATCCTGTCAACTGTCGCTGACAAAAGTTGCTCATGTGATGACATGTTTTGCCACCAGACAATAGTGTGGATTTCTGGGGGTTTTTTTTTGGTTTTTTTTTTTTGCAATTAGTTCCTGCGGCCCTTTTGGGTGTTTTTTTTTTCCAGCAAGGTACTACTGGAGGAAGTGAAGGGGAGTGTCGGGGGTTTCCTGTAACTCAATCCCTAATCATCAATTTGTCTTTCCATTTTCTGGGGGAGAGGCCAAAAGAGAAGAAAAAGATGACAAGGTGAAAAAAAAAAATTAGAAAAGACAAGAAACAGTGTCTAGTGGCCTAAAAAAAAAAAAAAAAGAAGACAGAAAGATAAGAAGTGTCCCTTTGGCTTGAAAGAAAATGAGTAAATGAAAAAAAAAACCATAGAAATATTACGCAGTGTCCCATTAGCCTCAAAAAGAAGACAAAAGCCTCTCTCAACCCACCTCCATTTTGCTCAGTCAACACTAAGGAAAGGCCAAAAGAATAAATAGGTGACTGGAGCATTAAAAGAAGACAAAGGATGAAAAAGTTTCCCCATTAGTCATAAAAGAAAAAAAAAACAACAGAATCCTGTTGGCCTAAAAAGAAAAGCAATAAAACAAAAATAAACAAATGAACAAAAAGACAGATTTGAAACAGTGTCCCATTGGCCTAAAGAGAAGAGAGAAAGGTGAGATACATTGTTCCATTGATCTTAAAAAGAAGGTAGAAAGATGAAAAGTAGTGTCCCACTAGCCTGTAGAAGAAGACAGAGGGATAAAAATCTTAGTCCCATCGGCCTGAGAAAGAAGATAGAAACGTGAGAAAATGAGCCCAATTGTTTAATCAAAAAAGAAGATAGAAAGACGAGAAACACTGTTGCATAGGCCTGTTCTCATCTTCCAGATTACAAAAATAAGTAGTTGTAATCTGAAGTGTTTATTTATCCATGTTATTCAGCCGTTTTTATCATTGCCCAAAGCCCACCCATATCAGTTCTAAAGACACACTTTAATCCTGTGTATTTGTTAGATAAATAGTTTATCTTATATACATGAATTTTGTTGCATTATGCTTATTATATCACTATTTTTTTTTAAAAATAGTATCATGGTCTCTGATTGAACTGATCATGTGTGAAGCCCATTGTGGCTCTGGGTTGGATCCTACTGTTGACGGATCCGGATCCAACGTGACTTAGGGTCTGATGTTTGTGATGGTTGACCCATTGTGACTATGGATCGGATTCTTCTGATGGTTGACCCATTGTGACTGTGGGTTGGATCGTCCTGTGGTTTACCCATTGCCACTTATGGCCAGATCCTTCAGTCAGTGACCCTCTGTACCTTGTGGGCCAAAACCTGTAGTTGGTTGACTCACTGTGACTTTGGGTTTAATCCATATGTTGATTGACCTAATGTGACTTTGGGTCAGATCCTTCTGTTGGTTGACCCATAATGACTTTAGGTCAGATCCTTCAATCGGTTGATCCATTGTGGCTCTGGATCAGATCTGGATCAAATCCATCTATTGCTTGAGCCACTGTGGCTTTGGATCGGATGTTTGATGGCTCATTGTGACTTTGGGACAGATCATTCAATTGGTGGATCCATTGTAGCTTTCGGTCGCATAATTTGGTCAGTTCAGCCCTCGTGGCCTTGAGTTGAATCTTTCAGTATGAGGCCCATGTCAGACATTGTTCAGTTAATCAGTGAAAATGTTACTTTGTACACCTTGCATGATGGCATTGTTGTGAACAGTCACACATGACAATAGAGTGAAAGGGGAGTAAAGTGACTTGTTAAAGTGTTGACGTCTGGCTTTGTGCTCTGTTCACTCATGGTTTCGATGTGGTATGAAAAGAGTGAGTGTGTTGTGTGTATGCAGGGTATGAGAGAAAGGGATGAGGGGGTGTGGTGTGTGTGTGTGTGTGTGTGTGTGTGTGTGTGAGAGAGAGAGAGAGAGAGAGAGAGAGAGGAGAATGTTTATATGTGAGAGTGTGTAGATGTTGAATGCAGCTGCACAAGAAAGCAGTACACACACCAGAAAAAGAAAAACGTAATTTTTAACAGTGGAGGAGCTTGAAACTGACAACCACTGAAGTAAGTAAAACTAAGTGAGCTGGGGGGGGGGGGGGGGGGGGGGGGGGGGGGGGAGGATTTAGCTGGCCCAGTGCATAGGATGTCAGACTCCAAAGTGCAGAGCTTGCTTCCCACTGGAGGTGGCCAGGTGGAGGAGATTTTCTCATGGAATTTAGCATTTGAGCAGACTCCAGTCTCCTCCATGTCCTTCACATGAGACGAGGTCCATGCATGGATGCATTCATGAAAAAAATCTCGCACATCTGGTAAATCCCGTTCACGTTTTGGTGCACAGTATGGTATCATCATGTGTCAGTGAGATGAATGACGTGAAAAACAAAACACATGCGCACTGGTGTTGTGTTTAGACGTAATTGAGGAAGATGAATTTGGTTACCTTAATGGTGGGATTGAAAATGGTCAAATCAAGCTCAAAGTCAAGTTCAAACAATGTCTCTCAAAAGACTTGCCATTTTCAAATGAAGCAAACAAGCAAGAAAGCTCTCTCAGCTTACTCTTGTTATGAAGCCCTAGAAGTCATGGTTTGATTCAGCTTCTTGCATGAATATGGGATCTGGATGTCAACTGCAGATTATGAGTGAAAGTCCAGGCAGTCAAATACACAAACGTCATACCACTTCCCAGTATCATATATAGATAACACGCAACAAACGCCCATGTCAGTACATTTGCTGGCAGGTTGGAAGTGTTCCTCACAGCTACCTGATACCAACAGGTTTGCCTGCATCCTGCCATGACTTCCTAACCACAGCCTTCCTACATTTGATGGAGGGGCTGCAGTCAAAATTCGCTTTCACATAAACCCCAAACCATGGGTGTGGCAGTCTTTATACCTCTCCTTCCTGCACATCAGATCAGCTGCAGGAAAAGCTCAGTCTTTCCATTCACCATCCGCAAGTCAAATTGTCTTCCACCTTTAGCTGTGCATTACTCTCCGTGGAAGGCTTCAAATCCTTGATTTGAAAATACCCATCACCCATGCCACCCCTAGCCCATATGTGACCCAGTGATATTAGGAGCTAGAACAGAGAGAGAGAGAGAGAGAGAGAGAACACACACACACACCCACACACACCACTGACAGAGTGAAAGGAAAGAGAGAACTGTTCAATGTGTGTAACACCCCAATTTTTTTTTTTTTTTTTTTTTTGTCTCTTTGGATACACAGTTCTGATTGGTTATTTTTTCTGTTTGCTATTGGCCTTAGTCTTGTAAAGTAAACAGTACTCAGTTGCAATTCAACTTTTGTTTGCAGGGCATTTTGTTTGAAAGCATTGGTGTTGAGTAATACTAGTGAAAGGACAGCATTCATTTTGTATGTGTAGATGTTTATAATCCTTATTCCAGAAATAGGGTAAGTCTATTTTGGATTATGTCTTTGTTAGGTCTTTTGTTAAAAGACTTAAAGCTTACGAAGTTACTTATTAGGCATGATCATTTTTCTAAATCCTTACATTTTGATTTGGCATGTTAGTTATTCAGTTACTCTAAATTTCCTTTTGGATCAACTTGAAAACTAAGGGATTTAACATAACTTTGATAATGTTGACCAAGTAGTTAGCTATTATAACATTGTAACATTATTTTTCTGGTGACTACATTATTCATGTGAAAGAACTATTAATTTATCTGCTTAATGTTCCTGTCAACAGGGACAGATCTGTCTTGATATCAGTTATGGTTAGGTACTTTTATTTTCAAGTTTGGGAAAGATCTCCTTTCGTTACAAGGTCTTAATCCAAGTTATTGGATGTGGTTTGAAAATGTACTTTATTGTAATTTGTAAATACTGAGACACATAAGAAGTTAGAATATAGTTATCAAGTAGTGTTTCTTGGTGTGTTTCAGGTTTTTTTTTTTTTTTTTTTTTTTAATGGGCTTTTTCAATAAAATTGCAGGAAATCGAACCCAAAAGGGCTGGACTCAAGTGAATTGCATGAGTGTGGTCCTGTTACACATACTCACTTCCTTTTCCCACCCTACCCTATCCTCTCCACCTCCCCTAAGACCTTCTTCTCCACATTCATCCCTACTGCAGCATTCTGCTTAGGATCCCTGTTACCACCACAACCCCCCAGGTTCATAGCATCAAGCTAGTCATCATGCTGGCTGACGTCAGATGGAGAAGGGAGGGAAAAAATGGTGATGGCACAGGCTGTCAGAAATACTGGGGACAAAGTAAATGGGTGGACAATACCTACAATCTCTTCCCTATCAACTGAGAACAGGCAGATGTAACACTCCCATATTATATCGCTTGGCTGCCTGTTAGGGCATCAATCAATGCGATGAAGCTATGGGAAATGCTCTCCCAGTCAGTCATCCTTGTCACCAAGTACAACAGCAGACATGGCGGGTTTCATTTTCAATCTGTTCTGTACTTTAAAAAAGAAAATAAACAAACTAAACAATGGTTAATTTCTTTGTAATGTATTTGTTCATGAGAGCTTATCACGTATTACGGCGGGTTCCCTCAGATTTCTACGGTTTCTGGTACTTACCAAATGTCTAAGGGAAATCATTCTGTCCAATCGAGCGCTACTCAACTCCATATTTTTTTTCCCACGGAGGCTATTCAAGGCCAACAATGTCGGCGTCTTCACGTTTTAAGCCAAACGAAGGCGATTGGATTTGCTCTGATCCCAAGTAATATAAATTTATGAATTGTTTGATTGTCAGATAGAATGCTTGCTTTTACCAAAATATTGCTTGTGAAATGAACGTGTCACTTGCTTGGCATACATGTGGAGATTCATCAGAGATTGAAAATGATCAACATGATGAATGTCCATCCAATCTGTCGATTCCGAAATCAGAAATGACGTTGCGGCGGAAACGGGAAACAAAAGTAAAAGCTTGGATTTAGCGCTCTTAGCTGAATCATTATGTAAATTATAATGAATCATAAGTTGAGAGGACAACTTGCATTGGTTGTACTTGTAGTGTACTGGTCAAGAGGAATGGTTGCAGCCAAGTTGGCTTTTTGTGTGTGGTTTTATGTAGCTGAGACAGTTACAGTGAGGATGCACTTGAGTTAGATACAGACAGTTTGGAAGTGTGATCAGTGAATCACTTCAGTGTCAAAGGATACAATGGATTCTTTACATTGATTGGCAAGATTCACATTTTCCCACCACACACATTCCCATCCCACCTCCCAGTGTCGCTAAGGTAGAACTATGGAAAAGTCTCCAACTTGTTTTAACCATGCATGCAGGTAAGGAAGTCTTAAATGAGGCAGGGAACAGTAGACGGTAAATAACGAACAAGGTGGGTAACTTCTGCTCCCATGATGATGATGAAAATACATGCCCATAACTCCAAATGAATGTTGCTTAAGACACCAGATCAAGAAAAAATGACAACACAAAGCATATAGAACAAACAAGGAGACATTATTCTGTGTGTTCTGCTTGACAATTTGGTGTCATAAGCAGCATTTAAGTAATGGAATTAAGGGCATGTATTGTCGTGGGAGCAAGAGTTACCCTACTTCCTGGTTATTTTTCATACTTGATGCTGAAGGGTACATGGATTTAAATGTGGATATTACATTACTGAATACTCAAAGTTAGGATTTCCAACTGTGGTTGAGATCAGCACGTTTCCGAATGTCCTACAGAAATGATTTGAATTCAGAATTTTTGTACCAAGTGAGTATGTTTTGAAAAATTAAGAAAGGCACTGTAAATAGACATTCCTATTTGTTTTAAAGAAACTTAAAGCCCCCGAGTGCAAGTCGGTGACTGATGAATGTAAATTGTGATTATAAAATGATGTATTCATCATTTAACAAAAGAGTGTCAGTTTACTACCAGGCTGTAAGTATACTGCGAGTGTAAAGCAATTTTTTTTCAGCTCATTTCATATTCTTACATGTACAATACTGATAATGGCTTTTCTATGGATTTTATTTCATTTCTGTTCTAAGCGGCCTATAGGGTTATCATCTGAATTCGAATTGATCTGACAAATTGAGAATTCACACTTTGAATTTGACTAATCTTCAAGCATGAAATTCAAAAGGTATGCATGCACAAGCTTACCTCAAGTCAGTTCTTGTGGGAAATGATATTCTGACAAATGTACTGACTTTTTAGACCTTGTCAGATGTATACTTCTTTAGAACACATACACCTATTTTCAAATCATAAAAAAACTATCAGCTGTACATCCGTTGGACTAGACTAAGTTTAGTCTCTTTTTTTTCTGTCCATGTTTTTAAAATGTATTTAATGTAAGCATACAATTGCTGATATTTCTCCTGTTCAACTAGAAGGGAGAATTATGGTCCATTTTACTAGGACTAAATAGAATTAATCCGCTCCACAGTTTTCCCACCCAATCACAGACTTACTCATTTGGATATTTTCTTGGCGGTTGCCAGTCTGTGTAAAGTTTTCAACTCTGTTATTACCCCCTTTCTTTGTCAAACAGTCCACCAGAAAATCATGGTACTAGATATATCAGCGAGCACAATTTCGACAAATAAAAAAAAGCAAAATACAAGCGCAAACAAAGACCAATTCTTTAACGAAATCAGATGTTCCATAGAAGGAAGGCTGTGAATTTTTTTGTTTGCTTGTTTCGTAATTTATTTCAGGATGGGTACATGCTTGGAAAAAAAACAAACAAAAGTTGTGGTTAAGGCAACCTGAGAAGCTCTTATTAACTCTTATGATTTGCTGCCAACTGTACACTTTTTATTCAGAGAATTAAAAAACAAAAATAAGGTATTTCAGAAAATGAATTGCGTACCATCTGATCTTCACTATGAACCATCAACACGTGAAAGAGGAGGTGATTTTCATACTGTCTACAGTACTCCCTGTAATTTTCTCCACTGATTTTCTTCACTGAACTGGTGAAAAATGGTGTATGAAAATTTAGTCTGCTGCATGAACCCTGTGTGAACAGGATGTGTCTTCAGAGCTACTACTTTTCCACTAATTTACAGAATTAAAAGAATGTAATATTGAGAAACCTTAGTTACAAAGATGTCTGCAGGGGGGAAAAAAAAAGTGGATCTGTGGAATGCTGGCTGCATGTTGGTACTGTAGCTGACAAAAATGATGTCATGAGACTCCTGTAAACATCTTCCCAACAGAGGGCAGATCGTATGTCATTTTGTCAGCCTGGTAGAGGCTGCTTCCCCTCTACTGCCCTCCAACCCTGTCCTTCGGTTTCAAGCATTTTTGCTTTTTTGGGTGGTTTTTTTTTGCCTTAGGAGTCCATGCTTCTATGAAGAACCAGCTATGAAAAGGAATGCTGTGTAGTATGCAATGTTAGTTATCACATGTCTGTACCACCTCAAAGGGTATATTAAAAAGTATATACCAGCCATAATTTTTGTGGCCATGTTACTGTAATCATAGGGACTCCCCCACACACACACACACACCACAAACACACACACAGCAAATGTTTTGGCACAACTTTTTTTTTTTTTTCTTTTTTTTTCACACACACACACACACACACACACACACACACACACACACACACACACACACACACACACACACACACCGTGTGAAAAAACTTAAAAAGTTACCAACTGAGCAAATGTTTTGGCGGTATTACTATATTCTGATTTCTTTCTTCTACCACTTTTTTTTTTTTTTTCCCATAAATGTGCATGACCTACCCAGTATAATATAGCCATGTCTTTCTGATAAATCCAATCCAGCAGACTTAAGGCCTTGGAGCTGGAAATATGAACAGTTCTGTCTTCAAGACAAGGTACAATGGTCTCCATTTGTTGCTACTGCTAGTAAAGGAATGTATATATTTATGATATATATTTCTCTTTTTTTTTTTTTTCTTTCCTTCCCTCCCCCACCTCCTTTTTTTTTATTTAATCTTTTTTATTTGAATCTTTGACAAGTCATTAATATTATGATCATGATACAGGAATTGTAAGCCTGCTCATGTTTTTCCCCCACTTTAAAATTGTTTAACATATTCTCTCTCTCTCTCTCTCTCTCTCTCTCTCTCTCTCTCTCTCTCTCTCTCTCTCTCTCTCTGTCCATGTGTATCTATCTCTGTATATAACTTTCAATCTATCTGTGTGTGTGTGTGTGTGTGTGTGTGTGTGTGTGTGTGTGTGTGTACACTTTAACTATTTCTTGTATACATTGTGTTCTTTTTCAGGTGTGGCAATGTCAACTTTGCAAGGAGATCAGAGTGTAACAAATGTGGAAAAGGTATACTGGCATTTTTTCCTCCTGTCGCCTCCACACCATCTGTTATAGATCTGTTTTGTTTATTGTTTTGGTTTATTGCTTTTCACTGACTCAGAATACAATGGCCATTGTATCCCTGACTCAGACTTCTCTATTTGCTTATGTTTTCTTTTTTCTGTCTGTCTGTGTGACTCGCCCTGTTGATCTGTCTGCTTGTCTCTTATTGTTCATTGAGTGATAATAATAAAGCAGAAGTATACATGCATGAAAAAGAGAACAACTTCAGCTATTACTTCAAATTATATCTCTCTTTATGCCGCTCTTGGATTTTTGTATTAATGAAAAGAAAACAAATTTTTAAAACAAGTTTTGAAAAATAAATTGTTTGAATTAAACAAATTCATTGATTTGATTTAAACAAATTTATTTTGTGCTGTTTGTCAATTTTTGTTTTATTTATTTGGCACTATGCACTACATAAAACATCACAGTTAGCTGAAAATAAGTAAAAAAAAATGTATAGTATGCCGAAGCCCTCAAGTGGGCTGAGCATTAGCAGTCTAGCTTCTGGGGGAAAATATAATGAATAAAAAGAATTCTGTATTTTGTGCCTCTGACTGGATTCCAAGAGGAAAATAGTTCAGGAGAGATTTTTGATAGAATGATTGGGTGTGTCTATGTTGGCTGGAAATTCTCCTCCCTTTCTCAGCCACTACCTTTGTTGTTAAATTGTTTTGTGTTGTGGAATAGTAAAGACAAGTTTCAACAATATGAAAATACGGATTACAAAATATGAAAGAAAAAAACAAGTGCAGAGACTGTGGGTTTATATAATTGACTTTTTAGCTACAGGTTTTCATGATAGATTGTTGTGTTTTGTGTCACCATGAAAATTATTGGGTTGCTGAAGGTAAGACAAATAAAGGTCATCTCTTGTTCATGAGGAAGGCTGTAATCCTCCTCCCAATCCCGTTCATTCCGTGGTTCAGAGAGAATTGCTGTTTCCTGCGCTGGTTAGCATCTCTACTCCATTACCCCCCCACCCCACCCCACCCTCCTATTCACCATAATCCTCATGCAGCTCACCCCCCCACCCCTGGTCAGGTATTTTTTTATAAGTGGGTCCATTCCAGCTTTCTCACCACATCCTGGTCACGAGGATTTTTTTCATGTGTAGGAGAATTTCATGATTAGTCTATGTGTGTGTGCATCAGTGTTTGTGTGTGTGTGTGTGTGTGTATATGTCATTATGTGTGTGTGTGTGTGTGTGTGTGTGTGTGTGTGTGTGTGTGTGTTTCACTGTTTGTATGTATGCATTTTGAATTTATAAGCGTAGAAGGGGGGTTTATGAACCTGCTAAAAAGTGGAGTAGTTTTCCAGAAACCCACTCTTTTGCAAGAAGACCTTTTTCCCCCTCATAGATGTGGGTATAATTTTACAGTTAGAATTACATTTAAAATAATGTACACCTTTTCAGTTAAATAGCTGATTTACAGGGGAGAAAATCAGTGTTTCACAGATAGATCTGTCATGTACCCCCACCTCCACCTTCAAAACATAAAACATAAATAAATAGACGTTGTAAATCCAGGAGTCATTATAAGTAAATGTAGAAAGAAACTCGTGGAGAGCGTGGCAGCAGAGAGTCCTCAGAAGAGAAACCCCGTTCAACTTCAAGCAAGTGTTTCGGCCCTTATCTCCTGACAGGGGGGTTGGGCCACACCCAGTTCATGACTCCAGATGTCCCTCTGCTGCCCCCTTTTTTTCCCCCCCATCTTGGGATGAGCCATGACTGGGATTCGAAACCCATGCCCCTCTGGACATGTTCATTTTCCACTTAATGACTCGCGCACTAACCAGTGAGCCACTGGGATACCTGATATTTGTAGGAAGGTTAAGCCTTATGAAGTTCACTTTTGTTCCTCCTTGACCAGATCCAGCTTGAACACCTCTCTGCTGCTTCTGCCATTGCTTTCAGGGCTCTGTTTTTTTTCCCTCCCTGCAACTGAGAGTTGTTTCATGAGGCTCTATGCAGACGTTCCTAGTACTACAAACCCCCTAGCTCCAATTTCTGCAGTGAGGACTTTGACCTGATAATCTCCTCTCCTCGGTCAGCATAAATTTTAGTCTTGTAGATTTGAGCTGCCTCCATTCTGTTCTCATATGGCACCATGAGCTCGATCATGGTCAGCTGCCTGGTTGACTGAGAGTGGACTACTATGTCTGGTCTCATGCCTCTCTTGCTGATGATCTCTGGGTGACTCTTCCATTCTGGGAGGTCTGCAGTGCACTGCCAGTCATCTGACCCGTCCAGCAGACTCTGCCTGTATGTTCTGAGTGGCACTGTTGTTTCTTGGCCATGATTCGCTGCCTCCTGCCGTGAAGAATGTTGTGGGTGCTTTTGGAGTCCTGATTTTCCCTTTTCCCTTTTGTGGTGTTGGTACTAGCCCAGACTACTTGTACAATCTCTTGGAGCACTTGGTTGTGCCTCCATGTGTACCTTCCTTGAGCCAGGGCTACTTTACATGAGCTTAGGACATGCTCCACTGTTTGTTTTTCATGGCAGAGGGGGCATGAAGGATCGTCTGTTTTTCCCCACTTCACCAGGTTTGCATTTGAGGGCAGAAGGTCATATGCTGATCTGAGAATGAATTGATCCTGAGAGGGGCCATGTGCCAAATGTCATTCCAAGTGTGAGACTTCTTTGGAGTGCATTCTCCCACGTTGTCCATTGCCCTTGCTGGCTCTGCTGGACTGCTTTTTTGAGTCTTTTTTGGTCTTCTTCTTCTTTTCTCATTTGGCCTTTGACTACCATTCAGTTTTAGTCACCCCCAGTCCTTGTCTGTTGGTCTGTGTGTGTCCTGTTATTTCTCCGATCTTGAGACTTTCTTTTGAAGAATCCATCGCCTCTTGAACTTTCCAATTTCTGCCTGTCTGTGGGACACCAAGCCATTTCCTTGTGAACTTGATTTTGGATTCCATTGCCTCCACTATGCTAGTGCAGATGTCGTATATATCATCAGAGGCCATAGGAGCTTTGGTATCAGCATGAACTGCAGACACCATACCTTGTAATTGCCAGGGAGCCCAAACTGGTCAGTGGTTTCCAAGCCTTCTTCCGACATCTGTTTGGTTTCTTTTGCTTTTTGTGTGTCTTTCAGTGTATCATACCATCTTCCAAGGCTCTTGACTGGCTCTTCTGTAACTGTTGGAATGGCCTGGTTGGCAACACTGAAGACCACAGATTCGGCCACATTTCCTTTCCTCAGTGAAAGACACCATGATTTCTTTGGCTTGAACTTCATTCTGGATGAGGCAACTATGTCATCCAGCCTCTCCAGCACATGATGTGTCTCGTCTTCTCTGGATGAAATCACTGCAGTGTCATCCATGAAGGCCTTGAGAGGGGGCATCTTGTATCCATCGCCAAGGTCTGTTTGTCTTGCATTGCTTGTTGCTGCTTTCAAGATGTACTGCATGACTTCCATTGCCAACACGAACAGTATTGGGGAAATTGCACAGCCCATAGCAATGCCCACTTCCAAGTTGATCCAATCTGTTGTGTACTCCTTGGTAGAGAACCGCATTGAGAAGCCATTGAAGTACTTCTTGAGCATGTTGCGGATGTTCTTTGGCACATGGTACATCTCAAGAGCCAACTGTAACGTCTCATGGGGTACAAGTTCATATGCGCTTGCCAGATCAAGCCAGGTCTCTCTTTTCTGTTTTTGCTCTTTGGATTGCATCCCAGATCATTGTAGCGTGTTCTACACAGCCAGCCATGCCTGGGATGCCACCTTTCTGGACTGACACATCCAAGTACTTGTTTTTCCATCAGGTACTTGGTCAGCCTTGCTGCCATGACAGACAAGAAGATTTTCCCTTCGACGTTCAGAAGTGATATTGGCCTGAACTGGCTCATGTCACTTGAGTTTTGTTCTTTGGGGATGTACACACCATCTGCCGTCATCCATTGGCTGCTGATCTTCTGGTTTCTCCAAGCTGATCGCAGCAGCCTGTGGAGCCACTCCAGCACCTTGGGACATTTCTTGTACAGCTGGTAAGGTATTCCGTTTGGCCCTGGTGATGATTTGGCTCTGGCTCTGTCGACCACCTTGATTTCCGCCAACATTGGAGGCTTGTCATTGAACTGTTCCTCAGGGTTGGTTGGCCACACCAGACCTTGAATGTCGAGTGGTGTTTTGCTCTGTGAGTCAGAGTATGTTTTCCTCAGATGCTGCTCTCAAAAACTCCTTTGTCCACACTTAGGGTCCCAGATTTTGGCTGCTCAAACAGAGTTCTGGCAAACTGGAAGGGGTCTCTGAAGAAGCGCTCTTGTGTCTTCTTCTTTCTGCTCTTCCTCTTCTCGCAGATTTCGCTTTGCTGAGGGCACTGTGTTTTGCTTTCAGGTCTTCCCAGAGTTTTTCCAAGCCTTGTTTTTTCAGCTGGCAGTGCGGTCTTCATTTGCTGCTTCTTGAGGTTTTTCTTTTGGACGCTAATCTTGTCCATCTCTCTTCTTGGCGTCTGGATTTCTTTGGAGGTGTTTTCTCTTTGGGTAGTTTTGCTCCATAGGCATCTCTACATGTGGCATACACAATGTCCCATATGTGGCTAGTTTGTGTTTCAGGGTGCTTTTCCCTATCAGTGCATCGAGTCTTTGGACGATTTTTGCATCCAGTTTCTCCCAATCTTCAGTCTCGTTTGCTCGTGGCAGGTTGAGTTTCAGGCGCCTGGCATCGAGGGCCTGTGCAAATTCCTCATCCAAACCAACAGCATGGATGTCCTTGGCACTGTGGTTTAAATCCTGGCCTTCGGCTTATGACGTCTTAGCTGCTGATGCAGTGCGCTGCTGCTCATTCAGATGAGTCTTCACACATCCCATCTTTGTTTTGTGGGTCTTTATGCCACGGGTGATAGTGAAACGCTTTCCACAGACACATGGATATTCCATTTGGTCCATGTTCATAGTCTGTTTTTAAATAGATTAATAAAATGGGGGTGTGCTGGGGGTGGGTGGGGGGGGCACGGGCAGGGGGAGTGGGCGTGTTGATAGGGTTAGGATTTAGGTTAGGTTTAGCTTCTTTCTGTTGATTAAGAATGCCTTTGCAAAGTTAATCTCCCTGTGTTATGTATGTATATGTATGTGTGTGGATAACCATGTGTTACTTGCTCACCCTGTGGAGGTTCTTACATACTGATGTACTGGTCTAATTTTTTATTAGTCCAGTCATCTTTTCCAGATCGGAAAGATGGGACAGTGTTCAAGAAAGGCGGCACAGAGATCGGCAAAGCCATGGCGAGAAAAGCAAAGGCCTGTTCAGTGCTGACGACTGGCAGTGCAAGAGGTGTGTACACATGTAGACAGACCTAGTTTTCAGAATGTGCAAGAGGTGTGTACACATGCAGACAAACTCTAGTTTTCAGAAGGTGCAAGAGGTGTGTACATATAGACAAAACTCTAGTTTTCAAAAGGTGTAAGAGGTGTGTGTACAAGTAGAAAAACCTAGTTTTCAGATGGTAGGAGAGGTGTGTATGTATACAGACAAACCTAGTTTTCAGCACGTGCAAGAGATATGTATGTGTACAAACCTAGTTTTCAAAATGGGCAAGAGATGTGTATGTATACAGACCTAGTTTTTAATGCAAGAGGTGTGTATGTATACAAACCTAGTTTTCAAAATGTGGAAAAGGTGTGTATGCATACAAACCTAGTTTTCAAAATGTGGAAGAGGTGTGTATGTATACAAACCTAGTTTTAAAAAATGTGCAGTTTTGTGAGTGTATCGTTTAGTAACATGATTCAAATGGAAACCCAGGTCAAATGACCTAAGTCATTTATCAGTTTCAGTTCACACAACGAGCCAAAGAATACCTATGCTGACAGACAGGAATGAGCTCCTGGCAATTATCAGAGTCTCAACTCTGCATGCCAGCGATACATCTATCTCCCGGCGATTCCCTGCCTGTAGATACAGTGTACAAAAACTCCCTGTCCAGGATCATCTTTGGGGGGGGGGGGCTTGTTTTTTGCTTGTAGTTCTGCCTTTGGCTCAGTATAGGGTATCTGATCTGTTGAAGTGTGTCACCTCCCATTTTGAAGGGCAGGGCTGCTTTCACTTCAAAAGTTTCTGAGGTCAGAATCATTGACAACAAATGTTCTTTAAACAGGGGAGGGGTTCACATTGACTCTGATGGTCTGAATTTTGTTAGGCATAAACACGTTGATGTCCTTTGGTTCCAGTCCCTTCTTCTTTTTCTCTGCTCTGTTCAGGGAAAGCAGTGGTTATGATCATGCTTGCTGCCTGTGAAGGCACCTACTTTAAAGTTGCCACCATGAAGCCAGAAAGATTTCACAGTCGCATCAGATGTTTCAAACAGAATTCGTTGTTGTTGTTATTGTCATCGTTCCCTGTCTAATAGACTCCAGGAATCATCCAAACAGCCAAAGCACTTCAACACTATGGTACAAGTGCATCAGCTAGGGATGAGAACGTTATGTGTGTGACCATTTTTAATTACCCCGCCACATGGGCAGCCACATTCTGACTTTGGGGGATTTTGGAGACTGATAATGTTATGCTAGAAGACAATGCCCGCATAACTATGCAGAGCATAACAACATTTTAATGTAGCCTTGGTGTTCTAGCCAACATCAGTTGGCCTGACACAGCCTTAAGCCAAGTCGGAAACAGAATTTGATTACGTTGGTCTGCTTCTACCTTGAGGCTTCACGGCATTGGTTTTAACTTCACTGCGTCGAGTTTCGTTCATATATGTGTGCAGTTTTGAGAGCAATAATGCATGTACTATCATAACTATGTGAGCAACTCTGAGCATGTATTCAGATGCAGGCACACATTCTGACACATTCACCACATGCATGTATACATTTAGTAACATTCGGATGGATGTACACGCTCACATACAGACTACACACATTCATTCTTATACTATATGCATAGGTATATTTATTAAATATATGCACTTGGATAATATATATAAAGATTAAATGAATGTTCATAGGTATGTATATTAAATATATGCATTTGGATACAAATAGATTAAAGAAATGCACATATGTATGTGCACGCACTGTTATTATGTACTACTAGTATTGATGAAAATTGATATATGCATGAATTATTCAGTGAATCTGCTCCAGGTGATTAATCAAAACAGAAGAAAGTCATCTGCCTGAATCCCCTCAGCACTTCTCTTCTCCCTCTTCTGTCCATGCACGCATGCTCACTAAGATTCATGCACTTACACACTGTACAGGCTTAGTTACAGGCACATAGATGATTTAAATTATATGGTCACGATGGATAGTTTAGAAGTTTGGTTTATTGAAGCAGACAAGTTTTAAAGTCAGATTTAAAGGATAGACAAGATTTAAAGTCAGATTTAAAGGACAGACAAGTTTTAAAGTCAGACTTGAAGGAATGCAGTGAATCTGTTGTAGACTTTACAATGTGTCTGATACTGAGGGAGGCTAATAACATGAGAAAAGGACATTTCTCAGTGTGTTTTTATTTACCGCTGGGCTTCTTACCTTCAGGGCATTGCATGTGGAGCTCAGGTGACACCTTAGCAAAATCCTTCTCCTCTGATTTATGCGTTGTCTGAACTGAAACATTAATTCACTCACGTGTGATCTCTTTCTGTCTCTCTCATAGAGGCTGAAGTCCATTCCGTTCTCTGTGTCTCTGATGATGCGTTGTTTGAGTGTCCCATCCTCAGCTTTTCTGTTGGGCTAGCTGTCTAGTGTTGTAAGCTAGTGTCAATGGAAGCAGCCATAATCCCAACTTAAAAAAAAAAAAAAAAAAAAGAAATGAAATGGCATAGAAGAAAAATGAAATTTATTTGAGCTGGCTGTGATA
>JADBJO010001834.1:263061-298061 GCA_016801955.1 Conus betulinus
GTCAATATCAGCTTTGCAGTTTTTGTGTCTGCGTTTGTGTGAAAAATGGATGGTGGTTGAGCCTTTTTATTTTTAATGTTCGAGTTCATATTTGCTTACTATTTTTTTCTTTAGTACTTCAGGGATATTCCAATAGAACTGGCTTAGATTCATATTTTCTTTAGATCTAGACAGACAGTCTTAATATGAATTATTGTAGCATGTTCTGTTTCAAGTGTTTTGTAGGAGCAGTGAAGGGCCAGGAACCCCAAGATCTTTTTCTTTTTTTTTTTTTTTTTTTTTTTTTTTGTTTGTTCTCCAGAGGACCAGTAGGCTGGATGAAAAAAAAAAATCTAGTTGTCTCCCAAAATTTCTACTTGCCCATCCTACATAAGGAGATGGTTAGAAAAAAGTGATAGTGAAAGTTGTTTAGAACACATCATGGATGGCATGGTTTGTGCAGGCATGCGGCTGCCCTGAGAGGGAGAAGTAAATGGAATAGCAGAGCCTTTTACTCATACGATTTTACTGTATTTTGTATACATGTTTGGTGAAAACACAATGAAACAATGAACTGGAAAAACTTAGTCGGAAAAAATATCTCAAGATGATGTTTTTCAGCGGTAGTGGCACTTCTAGTATATAACCATTTTGTTTGAGCGCTGCAACCAAAGAGTAACAGATCACACATCGTCCACACAAACTCGCATCTGGATGATGTTTGGAACGATAACAGAGACCTGCTTTTACAAAAATTCACAAATTTGGTAGGTGTGTACACATATCGTTAGAAAAATACATTCATTTCAATTGAGAAAGACACCCGTAGCCGTGTTAGGGTAAACGGGTCTGGAATAAACCTATCATTTCCACTCTGACCAAGCACTTCTGCTGACGCAACAGCAACTGGTTGCCAAAGGGACAAGTGGAGAGAGCATTTCCACTTGTCCATCAGAAGGTTTAGGTGCCCCCCACACAATCAAAGGGGTAGGTATTGCAAGCCTGCAAGTTATTCATAGTTATTTTTTTCGTTCTGGGTTTTTTTTTTTTTTTTTTTTAGACAGTTAATAGCTGTTACTGAGAGGTTTCAAAGTATCATAGTTAGAAGTTACATGATGACAGAAAAAAAAGAAAGATGCCAAAATCTGGTATACTTTTAAATTTACCTACTCCTCCATCTTCTTTTGTTAAGATGTGGGGGAGGGAGGTGGGGGAAACACCCAAAGCTTAAAAAAAGCATCTTTTGTGGACAGAATTGTAAAGCGTGAGCAGTTAAATGATGTAAGTTTCAACTTTTTGTGTGTATCATTATGAATGGAATGTATTTTGAGGAAATGGTAGTCTGCACAAGGAAATAGATAATGCTGGCTTTTATCATTTGTCCTTTCTCTTATGAGCAAGTAGTAACAGTGGTATCATTGATTTTGTTTTTGCTGTATTGATTCTTACTGTAGGACCAGCTGAAGGTAAGTAACAGACATTCAGTAAGATGCCATGATGCGTGCAAGTGCTGGGTGAATGTTTGATAGTGTGTTTAGTGACACGTTACGATGAGTGACAGTGTTCACTGATTCAGGACTGATCTGTGATGACAGTATTTAGGGCCTCAGTTCGATGCACACTTTGACCCCCCACACTATTGGCTGCATCACACAGGGACATAGATGATGGGAGGGGGTGAGAAACAGGATTAGTTTGAAGTACACATGTGACATGTTTTTTTGATTTACATGAATGTGATACGCAGATAATGGTTTGGTGTCAAAGGTCATGGGTTAGACTGTCCTGTTTTGAACTGCTGTCTCAGGTCGTGGGTCAGTGTGTGTGGGGGTCAGGCCAAGCACGATGTAGTGTTGATGGAGGTTGCCATGTCGACAGGTCACCCAGCAGCCGTCGGGGGTCCGGCTCCGACAGGAAACGCAGGCATAGCCACTCCAGTTCCCGAAGTCGCTCCAGTTCCCGGTCCAATTCCCGGTCCAGATCCAGCAAACATGGCGACAAGCGGTCGAGGTTTGACATTGCGCTTGTGCTGCATTTGGTGGCACTTTTACAGCTAGGCCCGTTGTGTCTGTGGCAAAAGTTCTCCTCCTCCACCACCCTTCTTGCATTCTGACCCCACCCCCACCTCCCTCATTCCCCCCCCCCCCCACCCCCTAGCCTCCCACTTCCCCTCTCCATAGATTTTTTTTTTCATCACAGTTTTGGAAGCTTGCATTTTAAAAAGAAGAAAGAAAGAACAGAAAAAAGCATTTACGTTTTGTTTTCTGGGGCTTTGATTGGGGGGGGGGGGGGGAAGGGGTAAGGGTTAAATTCTGTAGCAATATTTCACGGTCACAACAGATTTTTCAGGGTAAAGTTCAAGCTAATGCAAAATTCAAGTGCCGCCAAAGGAGAGGACAGCACCCTGGTGTGGCTCCACCCATATCATTTTGAGATTTTTGTCTGCATGTGTACCGGTACTGATCAAAAGTTTTCTGCAGAATGTGTTTCCAGGGACAGTGCCTTTGTTGTCATGGGTTTCTTTTACATGTATAATATGAGTGCTGCCTACAGGACCTGTTTTACTGGGGCCACTAGAGAAGACGAGTTTTTGTACTTTTTTTTCATTCAATTAGTATTGAAGGCCCAGTAGAGAGACGGAGGAAAAGCCTTTTTTGAGAGAATCAAATCATGACCCAGGATTCTTTCAGTTCTCAGGGGAGTGCATTATCCACACCATTACCATTCCATTCCACCAGTGAATGCCGGGCTCTGTCCCTAGGATCAGGAACCTGATATCTTGTCGATTCATCAAGAGAAATGTGTTTGCTGGGGGGAATCAAAGCTGCACCAACATTTTGTTCTGTTTGCTTTTCTTTGAGTTGAAGGGTGGAGGATTATCAAGTGCCTGTGCATTTCATCATTTTCTTTTGGGTCATTTTTCTTGTTGTCGTCTGTATTTGACCAATTTTGATTGATTTATGCGTGAGTGTAAGATGTGTGTGTGTGTGTGTGTGTGTGTGTGTGTGTGTGTGTGTGTGTGTGTGTGTGTGTGTGTGTTGACCCAGAATTATCTGGTTGTATGCCCATTCTTAAGTAATGTAACGTAGTTTAAAATCCTCCACCATTTAGTAGAATTCTTACATTTGAAATGTGTTCTCTCTGTCCCTGCCCTCCCCCAACTCCCTCACTCTCATTCCAGCAACTCATATTATATATATATAAACAGAAGAAGGGACCAACAGTGCATCACAGAAAGGTCCAGACTGCAGGGCCTTCAGTCATATTTTATAGGAAGTTTTGCAGACTTCTCTAGACTGGCCTGTCTACTTGTGGACCTGCTTTTCTTAAAACACACTGAGCTACCTCACTTTTTATGCGTGGCCACTTAAAAGTCCTGATTTCAGTCCAAGATTTTCTCCGACACAAATTTGAACAAATTTTGCTGAGACAGTACATGCAGATAGATCCTGACCTTGTGTAATGCATAGATGCATGTGATGAGACAGAAAGCTCATTTTCGTTTTTTTTTTTCGATTTAGTGGCAAGGAACATGTAGGTTTTGTTGACTGCCATGAAACTTGTGTGTGAATAAAAGAATGACTTTCTAAAGAGATGAATGCGTGAGTCTTTTTCCACGTTCCGTGACTGTTCTCAAATTTAAAGGTCTAAAAACTAAACAAAAACATGTACCTGTGTATAGAAAATGGTGGGGGGGTGGGGGGGGGGGTGGAAATTTAAAGTCGTTTTATGAGATGTGAATGGCAGTCAAGCTATACATTTTCATCACACTGTTGATTGACACACAAACAATTTGAGTTTATTGACTCAGATTTTTTTTTTTTCCAGCATATTATGGACATTTTGTGAGGGAACTAATCTTCTTGAAATGTTGGAAATATCTTTTACTTCTCATGTATTTCATTATTCTGTTTTTGATGTACTTTTTATGTTGTTCAGTTTCTTATTTCTAGTAAAAGAAATGTGTGTTTTGGTGTGATGCAGATAATAGTTGCTGTCCTTGTGTTTCATTGCGCTGTTTCAGACGCTGAGCCAGGCCTACATCATCACCAAAGGGAAACTACTGCAGCAAAGCTCATAACGCTGAAGTTGGGGACGTCTGTCTGCAGCTCTTTTTATTTTTCTTCTTTTTTTTTTTGTTAAGGGAAGATCACTTTTTCTGCCGTTTCTCTGTTTGGTTTTATCTCTCTGTTTGTTTCTCTGTCACTCCCTCCCTCCCTTGTTTGATTTGTGGAGGGGACAAAGAAGCAGATGATGAAGGGAGGGCAGACTGTAAACAATTTTCAGACAGCAGATTGAAAAATTGTGGCTTGGTTTTGTCTGGGTGTGGCTCACACCCATGTCATTGGTTTGTGAGGATGGAATAGCTGTGGTTGAGTGGTAAGGATAGAATTTTTTGTCTCTCACCAGAATGAAAACACTTGTGCTTAATGTATAAGCCATAGTGGTGTACCAAAACAGAAACAAGAAAGTATTGCTCTTTACCGGTTAGTATCCATACATGGAGCTGGAAGCCTAATTCCCATGCATCAAATTCTTGTGGTTATTTTGTGTACATTTCACTTGGATTGAGACAGAGAATGTTGTTGCGTCTTGTTCAGTATTTTTCACATCATGAGAGCATGTGACAGTCGTCCAGATTGTTGATGAATAGTGTGGACTGACTGTGCTCGTTTCAGGTGTTTTCTTATGGACATTGTGCTCCTTTGAAGTTTTCTTTGTTGATCTTCTTGTACATGCGGTAGACAGACTCTGCATTCATTCAGCACTGAAGACGGACCCTGCAGTCAGTCAACACTGTAGACTCAGTAAAGACCCTATTGGTCCTAGAACGCATGCTTGCGTCTTTGAGGAACTGCTCATGACCATGGGTCAGATCTTGTGTACGCGAAAAACATTTCATCACAGGCTGATAGCAAGATTATACAATATTAGGCCTGGCAGTAGGTTTTATTCTACCATTACTACTTCATTTCAAACAATTGTAACCTGTCATTTTAATTATTCAGACTGAAAGTAATCAGTGAGTACAAAGGGAAGTTTGATTGTGAGAACACACTTGTTTGGCGTCGTATACTATACCGATTTTCAGTGGTATCTCCCGATCTCCCGCCGACTGCGTTGAATCTCCCGATTTTTGACTCTCGCGTCAAGCCATTTCGAAAAAAAGCCCTGTTTTCGCTAGTTTTCGGTATTTAACATGAAAGAAAGCGACCAACTCTGAGGTTTTATAACGGCGCGTCTGATTGGCTGATGGAATAGCAGCATCCAATGAGGCCGTCTTTTGGTTACTACTATGCGAGCACTTGACAGTAGCCATTTTCCTTTCACTCGCTTCGACGAATTAGTTGGTTTGTTCAACACAAATGCTTCAAAAAGCCGCGCTCATGAGACTGATGATGAAGGATCATCAAAGTCGACAAAGGATGTGCCACCTGTGAAGAAAAAAGAAGTACCTATCTCACTGGAGATCTGATTTCAGCAAGACATTTCCCGAGTTGAGGCCTTCTCGCGTGGGAACAACTTCAGCCCATTGCACCGTTTGCAATTCTGACTTTCAAATCAAGTTTGGCGGCTTTAATGACTGCAAAAAACATGTGAACAGTAACAGTCACAAAGCGAAGAAGGCAGCGGTGGCTGGAACTCTGACATCGATGTTGGAGAAAGGTCGACTTTCGTCCGCCAACGATCTACAATTACACTTTACAGATCACGAAAGCAGAAGGAGTGATGTGTGGTGTGACCAGACAGACAGAGTAGACTGGGTGTGGCACCAGCTTGACAAGAGGCATCCTGCAGTCCAGAAGCTATCATGTGTTATGAAGGGGATTCTGACCATCCCCCACTCTTCTGCTGCCTGTGAGAGAGTATTCTCTATGGTCAGGAAGACATCTACAGAACAGAGGTCTTCGTTATTGCAAGAAACCACAGAAGCTTTGCTGGTTTCTCAAAGCAAAGCCAGGGAATGCTTCTGATATTGAATATTGTGAAAAGGACCTTCAAGCACTGAAAAGTGCTTATTACAAATCTTTGAATCAATAGTTGCATAGCTGATAGTTTCAGAAGTACCAGTAGGCTTAGTGGAACTTTTTTTTGGTAAGAATTAATTAATCTTCCCATTTTTATTTTAATCTTGTGTTTTTTGTGATCCTGATTTTACTCGCTCATTACAGCCTGCTAGTGGGTGCAAAACTATGTGGAAATATCTGCTGGATGTATTGTGGACATACAAAGATATGTGAGATCACATATGGGAACATAGTTCTGCTGGGATGGTGTACTATGAACAGACAGTTTTTTTGTGTGTGATCACTGAAGTGAAGCTACTGATGATGATTGTGAAGATGTCTGCTAGATACTATGGACAGAAAAGCTGGATGCACAAGTCGAGGATTAATATGACAATAAAAGTGCCTGGACATCGCTTTAAAATTTGGCAAATAAGAAGGTATGTCGTGTTCAGTAAGAGTACTGTCCAGAATATTTAAGTTTTAGAAAGGTCTTTTTGTCAGTAATACAGTAAGAAAGGTATCCAGAGATACAATGCTGTTCATCAATTGTGTCATACTATCATAGGCACATTATCTTAGAGCTGCTGTTTAATGCATTACGAAAAATACTTAACGATTGGGATCTCCCTACTTGGACAAAAATCTCCCTTTTTTGGACCCAAATCTCCCTCCTGACTTGTATAGAGGGTAACAGGTCTGGTCAGCTCTGTCAGGCCGAAGTTTTGTGGCGAATGCAGTCATAAGATAGTCACGTGATGCCCACCCTACTTCCGCCTACGGAAGATGCCGATGTTCGTCTACTGTACGTCATTCTACTTCGGCCTGTCGCCCAAGCAAGATAAGTCTTGTGCTCTGTCTTGCCTATACTTTGCCTTTGTGTAAAGATTGCTGTGTTCGTATTCTGCACTCATTTATCTGTGGCTTGTGCTTATCTCTCAGAGTAATCTTGACGTGTGAGGTTATCGGTGGGCTAGCATCTAACCTTTATTTACGGAACTATTCTCGCGATTGTGGTGCTCCCGGTTCTTGCCTTTCCGCGTAACCGGTTTAGGTTGATCGGCATTTTCCATCGCCATGTTCATCGCCTATTCTGTGCCTCCTTTCATCCATCGGCCTTGCATTTTCAATCGCCTTTCCACCCTTTTCGCCCCTAAATTCCGTTTTCTAATCTCGCCGTCACTTATACCATGATCCCACAACCTCCTGTGCGACGATCGTGAGCCGGTCTCGTCGCCATCTTGTTTTGCGCCGGTCTCCTTCACTTGTCGCACCAGCTTTCTAGCCCACGCTATTTTACGTGGTTTGTCGTCCAGAATTTGCTTCCTACATTTGGTTTACACCCCTCCCATTCATTTGCCACATTTTCTCACTCACCTTGGTGTGCTTAACGATCGCGATCGACCTTCGTCATTGTATTTACACGTGGCGTTACTCAGCACTTTTGGTTCACGCCACGGTCGCTTCTCACGCAGGGTTTCGCTCATCTCTGCTGCGTTTTGTGTTGCTGTACGGGCTTGTTTACCTTTATGTTTCTATTGTGTGCGTTGTTTACCTTTACATTTCTATTGTGTGCACACGGTCGATCGACCTGAATACCCTCCTCGATCAACCGTCGTGTCTCCTGTTTACGATCATGTGCTCGGTTTCGCTTGGCACCATTGCCCAAAATGAAGGACTCGATTGGGCCGAGCAACAACTCTGACGCTCAGGGTTCGCTCACCTTTCCGTAGGACCCACGAGTTGGTTCCAACTCCGAGTGAACTGTTCTCTCCTTGGGAGAACGGCCGGCCGCGGTAGATGGAGACGACCTTCCCGCGGAGGGGACGCGGGAGTCTCCCTCCTCTACCCGACCGCCGGACGCACGACCGTTGCGTTCGAAAGCTACAAGGCAAGCGGCTGCTGTTTCCAAATGCTTATCGTTCGACCTGCCCAGGAAATCAAAGGGCAAGGCCCCCCTTAAGGGACCCATTCAAGCCAAGACGTCCGAGCGGGATTCCGCTTCTCCTCCAGCCACTCTGCCTTCTAGCTTTCCTGCGCATAGTCAGACATTCATTTACTATGCGGAGTCACGCGACCCCCGGCCCCCGGGGACCTTTGCCAGGCCGCGGACAGGCACGGGTGACGAATTTGGGGCTGGAACCACCACCCGTCACTCGCCTTTTTGTGAGACGCGGGGTCCACTTCTTCCCCCCATCTGGACTCGCCAACTCACGACGCTCTTCCCCACTGTGCACATGTGCAGCCAACACCCCTGCACGAGGAGCGTCCCATTATCTCCGGACGCAGTTTTATGGCCACGTCATGGCACGACCATGCACATGACCATAACTCTGGGCGTATGGCCACACCGTGTGCTTCCACCGGTTTGTGAACATACACAAAGACGGCCAACCAACCCCACTCGCCCGTCGCAGGTTCCCCTAGGGGTTCAGGACGTTGGGGGTCCGACCTACTCGGCCCCCCTTTTGGGCAATGTCCTCGGTCCCGTTCCTCCGGGGGGGAGGATCTATCAGCAGGACCACGGGTAACCTGCCCCATTCCCCTGGGGCCCAGCACGCTCCCGGGGGGGGGGACAACATACCATGGTTGAACACTTTCCCCCCCTGCTGCTCAAGGTTACCCTGGTCTCCGGGGAGTCCCTGCACAGTACTCTGGGCCGCCACAGCCCGCTTATCTCCCCGGAGACCATGGGTTCTATGCCCCCGAGAGGGACCAGTGGCTCAATACCCACTCACAGCCAGAACAACTATATGGTCGCTTGTGGCACCCATCCTCGCATACCTGGGTCGACCTTGGTCTCCCACCTCGGGCACTGTCCGATCGGCAGTCCGGGCTCTCCCACCCTAGCCTGTCTGTCGAGCACAGAGCCACGAGGGCCACCCCCCCCCCCCCCCCCCCCCCCCCCCCCCCCCCCCCCCCCCCCCCCCCCCCACCCAACCCCCCCCGCCACCCAACCAGGGCAGACCCTCGCGCACCCGCGCAGATGCCCCCTGAGGAAGACCTTCCTTCCCAGGAATTCGACTCTCCACAGCCTGAGGACGACGACGATGAGGACCTCTTCTCATCCCTTTACGATATCCACACCATTGAACGGTTTCGACCGGACTTGGTGTCGAGGGACGCCCCTCCCTCTGCCGATATCTTGGCCTTCCCTGAGATCGTTGGGCCGCCCCCAGCCCAACACTCCAAAATCAGGATCGTCGCACCTCAGTCCCTCACATCGCTGTGGGAGAGTCCGGCAAAACGCGCCAGGGGTACAGACGCCGTCCCCCCGCCGGGTCAGGACCTTCCCCAGCGCCCAATGCAGCCCCCTTTGGCTCCCTGCTTGGGGCCCGCATCTCAGACAACCTCGCTCGGGCCTCCCTCACTCCAACCCCCAGATGCTTCGCCTACACGCTTGGCTTCTATGCCAGCCAAATTGCGACCACCGGTCCCGCCCGCCCCCCCACAGACAGACCCGGTCTGTCCTAGACACCCTGTCAGCAGCGGGAGCATCAGGGACTACGGGACTTGGCCTCGGCCTCACGTAGGACCAGCACCGAGTCCCTCTACAATACCGATGGGAGAGATGGGTCACGTGGTGCACGGCTAACTCGGTCCCCTACCTCCACCCTCCAACATCCAGATAGGCAATTTCCTATCCCACCTTTCGTCCTCTCGAAAGCTCTCTGCTAGTTCCATTCGGGGCTACAGATCGGCCATATGCACCACCATCCGACAGCTCGGCGGCCCATCTTTCGACAATGACTTTCTCCTCAGAGAACTATCTCGGGGGGGTGGCCCTACGGGAAGCTCAGTCCCCTAGGCGCGCCCCATGTGGGACCTCTTTCTGGTACTCGACGCCCTCAGAAAACCCCCTTTCGAGAGCCCCTCCGCTCCCTTCCCTTTGACCTTCTCTCCTTCAAGACCACCTTCCTTCTCTCCCTGGCCTCAGCCAGAAGGCGAAGTGAGATTCATGCCCTCAGCGGGGACCCTCGGGACATCGCCTTTCACAGAGACGGCTCGGTCTCGCTTAAGTTCCTGCCTGAGTTCTTAGCGAAGAACCAGGAACCGGGCACGGCCTCTCCTTCCCTTCTTATCCGCTCTCTAGCGGATATCTTAGGCAGCGAGCGTGGTGGCGGGGACATGGACCTGTGCCCCTCTAGGTGCCTCAGATACTACTGGGAGCGTTCCCGCCCCAGGCGTTCCTCGCAGAGACGCCGCCTTCTTATTTCCATCAACCCCAACAAGAAAGACATATCGGCGGGCACTATCTCTAGGTGGCTATCCAATACTATCAGATCTGCCTATGCCCAGGCGTACAAAGACCTCCCAGCCCTTTCCCCTCGAGCCCATGAGGTCAGAGCGCTGGCCACGTCCACAGCGTTCCAGCACTCTGTCCCCGTGCGCCATCTCCTGGAGGCAGCCTACTGGCGTTCGGAGAACCCTTTCATAAACTTTTATTTAAGGGACATCCGCATGACCAGGGCTGATGGTTCTAAAGGGATTTCATTTGTGGCGGCCAATGCAGCCATCGGTCTACCCCAGGAACCATTAGGGCGCTCGGCCCTCCTCCGATTCCTTTAAATTCTGCTATGGTCTGACATGGTATAGTATACGACGCCAAAATGGGGAGTTTGTATTATACTCCCTGTTTGGCTAAGTATACTTACCATGTCAGACTCTAATGCCCGCCCTACCTTCCCCTCTAGCGCCAAGGTTCCCTGGGGGTTGCCTTGCGCGCAGGCCTCATTGAATGACGTACAGTAGACGAACTTCGGCATCTTCCGTAGGCGGAAGTAGGGTGGGCGTCACGTGACTATCTTATGACTGCATTCGCCACAAAAAACTTCGGCCTGACAGAGTAGTGTATTTGGACATATAAACATACAGCAAGCTTCTGGTTCGTATGTGTAGTTTAAGATGTAACTTGTGAGGTAGACGTATTAGGAGATGAGAGAAAAGAGTGTTATTTATAGATGTAACAGAGTAGGAGTGTAAGGGGACTGGAGGAAGAGCAGAGACGTGTGAAGAACTTAGGGAGGGTAGTTGCTTGAGCAGCATAGAGGGATAGTAAAGGTGCACTGAGAGTGAGCTAAACCAGAGATGAAAAGCCAATACAAGGAAGAAGAAAGAAGCATAAAGGGAACAGTGGGAGGGCTGGATTCCTAAGCAAAGTTGACAAGAGCGTAAAAATAAAAGGAAGTGAGGTAAAATGGAGATGTGGGGGCAAACGTAAGGAGGGAAAAGGTATGAAGAAAATCGTGTGACAGTACGCAGTCGGCAGAATGGAGGGTGGTGTGATGTTGTGGTAATAATTAGCGAAAACAGCAATGTGAAGTAGATTTAGAAAGGATCGAAATGCTGGGAGAGATGAAGGAGAGTGTAGACATTAGGACAGTTCAGAGAGAGTGGATACATAAGAAATTTGAGAGAGAGTAAAACTGAGGGAGAATGACAGTGTGTTTCTGTGGATTTGAAAATAATGAATTGGTGAAACAACTAACACATGAGACGGGAGATCAGAAAAAAAAACAACAACAAAAAAACACCATATGCTCATTTTGATGTGAACCAGTCTACATATCTGCATGGAATATTGGTATGCATTATCACAGCATTCAGAAGGAAACGATGCATTTAGTAATATATAGAGCATGGGGTAGTATAAATTGATGGTGTGTGCAGATAGTTCCTTGTTCATTAGATAGATGTACATTCTGATACAGATTGGTGGAAGATAACTTGACAGGTACATACAGAGGGATGAGTGTTTATTTTGAGCTTTAAGTGTAGCAGACAGGAGAAAATGCACACACACACACACACCCCACACCCCCCCCCCCTCCATCACCATACCTGCCCAATTTGTACAAAACAAATTGGGTATATATATAAATTGAGCATGCTTCAGTTCTTGTTGACAAACTTTTGCTGTTCATGTTTGTTTTACTCTGTCATCATTTTTCCTAGCTCCTTGCTGTTCTTTTTATTTAAAAAAAAAAAAAAAAAAAAAAAAAAACTAAAAAGTAAACATGCGTCAAAACATGGCAGGTTTATGACTGTCCTCACTATTTGTTTCTACAATTCTGCATTTTAAGTAGGTTTTTAAAGAAACATGAAAGGTGAGTATATTGTCTGAAAAGTCCTTTTCTGTTCAAGTGCATACTGGAAACACAAAATATGTCCAAAGGCAAATACTGATGCATAACTAAGTGCTCATGTGAATGCAGTTAGAAAAAATGAACTCGCAAAGCCACACTTGAACACAAAATTGTCAGAAGATGAACTTGCATGTCATCATGAAGAGCATATGGAACACAAGTTAGGTTAAGAAGAAGAAGGGGGAAAAAAAATTGACCTTATCATAAAGAGTCAACTGACACAACAACATTTCACAAGATCAATCGTTAGACTTAGACTGCTACGGTTGTTTCTTCCACATGAAAGCAACTTACACAATTTTTTTTTTAAAAAGTGTGGCTTTTAATATGAAATTGGGTTGATAATTGAAATGGTGTGGCCTGGAAATAATTCTTGTCGCTTAGAGACTGGACAGAAAAGAAGATTAGTCTGTAGCAAAGGATATTGGGTGGGTGTGAGAGCTGTCTGAAGCTAGGTTTATCAATTTTAGTGCATTTTTATAGTTTTTCTTCTTTTCCATTCAAGAAGAGATGGTTGACAACAACAAAAATCCTGGAAGGTGAAGAGGAGGACGGGTAGGATCAGGGAGGAAGAAAGGTGGGTTCCTGGGGAGGGAGGGGGTGCTTACAGTGTGTGATGCTTTTATCTCAAACACTTGCTGTCAGATATTTAGTTGCATTTGCTGCACATCTACTCCCATTTCTTGTACATGTTTCATGAAGCACTGATCATTTTAAAAGTTTGTTTATTACATATTTGATGAGTTTGTTTACTATGTATTCAGAATGCTTTACTCTTTCGTTTTGTTTTTCTGTGCATGTCTGTTCAAGATACTTTTCCCATTTGCCATGCACTTTTCACTTTTTTCAGTGTAAGCACTCTAGCTTTGTTCAGTGTAGGATTTGGTAGGTCATCTGTATGAACTGAAAAAGGGATGGGGGTTTGTGTCATTACATTGAAAATGTGACAGGTAAGTATTGATTATATTGATTCACCATACCTTGGAAATCGTTTGGTAAAATACAGAGCTGTCAGTCCTTTTTCACTCTTACGTGTGAAATTTATTGTTCAGTGTATGTCCCGACAGGAATTGCTGATTGAGGAACTATGAATTTTCTATGACAGTGTTAACTTGGGCTTCAGTATCTTTTGACTGCAAGCCAACAAGGCTGGCTGAGGGACGTTTGTGGAGTCAGATATCTCCACACTTTATCCTTCATCATGTGTAACAGGCTAGAGGTGTTAAAACCTTTTTCAGTCTGCCTGAGACTTGTCTATTCACTCTGCCCTGTGAAGTGGTCTTGGGTAGTTGTGGCAAGAAAGGTGCTCACACCAGATGAGATTTTGGCATCTGAACACTGGGAGAAGGAGTTGTTGTCTGGTGTTTTTATTAAATGTCCGTTTTGTTGGTTTTCAGGCACAAAATGGGTCATGTCTGCCCAGAGGATGATGTATGAATATCTGCCACTTGGTCTTCCTTGTAACAAAACACTAGTTATCAAATTTGATAATTTGTATACATCGTAGTAAAACACCAGTTTTCAAATTTGATGATTTGTATCGCATACATCGTATCTGGGGAAACCCAGACCACTCTTCAGCACCTGTCATTGGCCTCCTGTAGAAGATTTGCACATGTGGGTGATTGGATGGATTTCACCTCAACCAAAAAATACACATGCTTCTTTAAGGTGAGATTTCTGGGGTGTAGGATGCCAGCTCTGTATACATGAAAAATACTGATGATTTGTACAGACTGTCAGTCTGAATCACATGCCATCCTGAGAAGAAGAAAAAAAAGCTGGAAAGAAAAATACAGAAGAGCCATACAATAACAACTGTGTGCCATCCTGAATAAAACTGAAAGAAAAACACTGAGGAGCATTCCAGTAAGGACCTTCAGAAATAGGTAAGCTTAGGGTCTGGGAGAGGAAGAATCTGTAGGGATGTAAATATTGTGCACAGACTGGATTGTTCTAGAAAACCAAGCCTTTAAAAGGAAGAGTGCTTTGTCGGGAGGTAACTGTTGTAAAAAGTCATGAAAACTGTAGAATAATGGCTTCAAAAGGAAGGGATCTTAGTTAGACTGTAAATGTAAAAGTCGTGAAAACTGTACATTAATGGCTTTTGAAGGAAGGGATCTTTGTTGATCCGTGAATCTTGCAAAAAGACAAGAATACTGCAGGAACACAAGTCTCAAAAAGGATGAAGGTTCTCTTTGGTGATGAATAGTGTAAAAAGACAGGAATGTTCTCGAAAGGCAAGTCTTTGAAAGACAGGAGGTTTTGTTGAGAGGTAAATGTTGTAAAGAGACAGGAATAGAGTTTTAAAAACAAGGTTTTAAGAAGAAGGAAGCTTTCCAGGAAGATGAATGTTCTAAGAATACAAAAATATTTCAGAAAAAGAACAAAATCCTTGAAAGGAAGGAGGATTTATTTGGTGATAAATGTTTTAAAAAGAGGGAAATGTCATTGGAAAACAACTCTTTAAAATGAGGGAAACTTTGTTTGGCAATAAATGTTGTAAACAAGAGGGGAATGTTGTAAAACACACACACACACACACACACACACACACACACACACACACACACACAAGTTTTTGAAAGGAAGAAAGCTTTTGTTTGGAGATAAATTGTGCAAACAGAGGAGAATGTTTTTGAGAAAAAAAAAGAAAAAGAGCTCTTAAAGAGGAGGAGGCTTGGTTGAGAGGTATGAGCTTTATCACTAAACTGGATCATGAAGCACATTCACGGCAATTCTGACAAAGAACAAAAATGCAAGTGGTGCTAAGATAAATAAGCAAAACTTGTTACAAAAAAAAGGGGGGGGGGGGGGGGGGGGGGGGTGCGGAGAAAGAAAAGAAAAAGTAAACTGCATGTCATTTTAGACACATGTCTACTTGACTTTTTCTTTCCAGGATGGATGTAAGAATAGGAGGGTCCTGTCTGGGCAATCTGAATGTGGACACTATGTGAATTCAGTTCCATTCAACCAGGCATGACCTGGTATGCACAATAAACTTGTTCCAGTTCATTGTGTGGAGGTGGCGTGGTGTGTTGTGAATGCTTGTTAGGGGCATACTGGTCCTCTCTATCTCTCTGTCTCACTGTCTCTGTCTCTGTCTCTCTCTCTCTCTCTCTCTCTCTCCTCTCTTTCTCTCTCTCTCTCTCTCTCTCTCTCTCTCTCTCTGTTGTGCTTATTTCACCACAAACATCTCCATGTCGGTCGTATTCAACATGCTTTTATGGCACAAGGACAGTGGCAGGATGAACCCTGTTCTTCAACATTGTCATCATGAATCAACACTGAGATGAGAGAAGCATTCACAGTCTGCAATGAAATCATTCAATGGTACATGTCAGTTACAATCAAAACCAGTCATAAACTTTCTTGCAAATCGAAGTTAGAATGCATCAACATGCCTACAGTGATATTGAAGTTTTGATCAAAGTCAAAGGTTAACAGATTTGAATGGATCAAAACTGCACATTTTATCAGTCCAAAACTGTATTAAGAGTGCATACTTTCTGAAAGAAACAAATGCACACAACTCAAACTTGGCTTGTTGAGTCAGAGTGCAAATGAGAGTGACGATGTTACTATTTTGGGTCCATAGGGACAAAATTAATGGCTGAACATACTTCTAAAAGATTTTTTCTTGACCTCTATACCTGCATAATAACATTTACCTCGTTCATATCAAGAGGAAGTGGATTTTAAATGGAAAGGATGAATCAAACTAGATTTTTAAAACTCCCTTTTCGTTTTCCATCATGGCTTCTGTTATTTACATATATATTAACTGTATGTTGGGTTTTGTGATTTGTCCCATTCTCTACTACTTCCTTCTGATTGGAGAGAGATGACCACAACATTTACCTGCTGAGCATCATTCACACAGAATTAGGTGCCTTAAACTGTTTAGCAGTGAGCAACAGTTCTCGTATTTTTCTGTTTCCTGATTAGTTCATCCCAGTTTACTAAAGATTCTCTAGAATTCACTTATTTCTGCAAGTAGACAGGAGGGTCTGTAACATTCTCTTGTTAAATCTGAGAATTTCTGTACACCTACTTTCAGCAGAGTTCGCCCAGTGATTTTTTAAAGAAATGGATACCATTGATGGCTTTTTTTTTTTTTTTTGTTTTGTTTTGTTTTGTTTTTTTACCTTGTAAAACTATGCCATTGCCAATCTGAACCAGCCCGAAGGTCGCAAGGGTCAATGCATATTACAACTAGCACTGTAATGAAACACTAAAGACACGCAAGTTACTGTCTACACCAGCTGATCAAATTAAACTTGGTTGTGACCTTCCACTTTGACAAAGTTCACAGTTACAGCGATTTTAGTTACGAGCACAAGTCACAATTGCAGCAGTCTTGGTCTGTGTTGGCAGAAACTTTAACCATTCCCACATGAATCTTCAATGTTAGCGAACTGCAAAGGGTAACGTGGGACAAACGAGTCACAAGACAAAGCACGACATGTTTCAACCTCTTTAGGTCTTGTTCAGGCAAGACACAAACAAATAGTACAAAAAAATGAACGACTTTGTCACTTAGCTTTCTTCAGTGCAAGGTAGGCACTGAATGAAAACAAGGCCGTCGAAACGCGTCGTGTTTGTTTTGTGACTCGTTTGTTCACGTTACTCTTGGCGGTTCGCTAACATTTATTTAAGATTTGTTTAGATTTCCGCCTGCAGTCATCTCACTTTGCAGCTAATTCCCACATAGTTTGGGTTTGTTTGTGTGTGTGTGTGTGTGTGTGTAGAGAAGTCCATTTAGCGAAGCCGGAAAATACAGAACTTTGGCTTTTGTGTTTGGCTCCATTTCAGGTCAAGCAATGCAAAAGTACATATGCACATTAATCCACACCAAAAAGGCACACTGTACTGTACTTGTCCGAATGTTTGGTTCCATTTCAAGTCAAACAATTCAAAAGTACGAATGCACATTAATCCACACCCGAAAGGCACACTGTACTGCTCTTGATGTCCAAGTGCAATGTGAAAAGGAAGGAGAGCACATACTATGTTCATCTAAAAAATCAAATGAGAAGGTTTGAAATATAAACGTATGTCACCCTTGGACGAGATAGAGATGCATGCCATGATTAAAGAGCGGTATGTTTGCTGCAGGACTTAACTGTTGTCCTTAACATTCTGCGAAACTGTCCATTTTAGTGGGATTGGAATAGAGGGTTTTTTCAGCTGCCATCAAGTCAAGACTTAAGATTTCAAAATTCTAATTATTGATAAATCAGCCGAAAAATCGTGCCTTCACACACAACAATATTATGCCATATCTCAACAGGACAATGTCATCAGCCATAGGGTCTGCTTGCATTTGCCTGCAGAGCCAACAGTTGTGAGTTCGAATCATGTGGGAGCAGGTATTTTCGACTAGGAAAATCTCCCTCTGTCCATCCAGCAGGAAGTTTAGTTCAGGGAAGGTTAAAGGCAGCAGAAGGAGAGGGGTGGTTCTGCCTCTCATTATACCATCATGCTTTAAACAAGGTGAACCTCTGACACGGTGAGACAGAAAAAGAAAACTTTGGGCAGCTCCAGATTGTCATATTGCCTGCAGCTGCTTTTGCCGCCATCTTACTGCACCAAACTTAATGCTTTGTAATTTGGTCTTAATTGACATGCGTGCATGTGCGTACAATTGCACACAAGCATACACACACAATGCTCCCTTCCCTTCTGGCACAAAGTTTCATGTTGCACACGTGCATACGTGCACACACACATACACACACACACACACACACACACACGCACACGCACACACGTAGACCTACACACGCAAGCTAGTATGCACACACACACACACACACACACACACACACAGACGTGCACGCGCGCGCGCGCGCGCGCGCGCGCACACACACACACACACACACACACACACACACACACACACACATCGGAAATGAACCATTTCAACAGCTGTTATGAGATCAACAGCTGTTATGAGACCAACAGCTGTTATGAGATCATCGAATATTTACAAGGTGTTAATCATAGTGTTTAAGACCTGATCCATTGCTCCCTTAATAATGCCTCCTGAACCTGTATTTTCCCTCTCGTGTACCCCCCTCCCATTCCCTCCTGATTGTCATATTTTGGTAGCAGAAACCAGGTCTGTCACTTCCCTCCCTCACCACCCTCTCCTCCTTCTCCCCATCTGTTCCAGTTGTCAGGATTTCCTACCGACACCCCTTCTCCTCCACAAGCTTTCTCTCTCACTACCCCCAACTCCTACTTCCCCCTCCCTGTCACGAAGTGGACATGACTGTCACTAAGTCATGGGTTACACCCCCCCCCCCCCCCCCCCCCGTACCCCTGCCAATATATCAAGTGAGTCTGTGGCAGTGATGATGGAGAGTGACAGACAGACAGACAAAAACAGAAAAGTGTGTGTGCAATTAAGGAAATTTGCACCAGGCAAAACAAGCAGAAAAAAAGACAGAAGGGGGGTCAGTTGATGTGGTTGAGTTGGGGTATATCTGGATGCAACGGAGGGATGGTGGGGTGGGGGAGGCACCAGGCAAAACAAGCAGAAACAAGACAGAAGGGGATCAGTTGATGTGATTGAGTTGGGGTATATCTGGAAGCAACGGCGGGGGGGAGGGGGGGGGGGGGGGGGGATAGCGAAGTTTAGGTAAAATGCTGGTAGATTTATATAGGTCAACAGTATGTACAGGAATGTCAGTGGTGGCCAAGGAAGGTGGAAGGGGGAGGGGGGGGGGGGGGGGGGGGGGGCAGAAAAACCCCCTGGAGGGTGGCTGTCCTTCTCATGGCAAAAACATTGTCAGTCACGAGGGTGGGATAAGTTACATGTGTGTGTGTGTTAGAGAGGGGGAGATACGTTCCAGGCACACATGCAGGACCTCTCTCCACCACCACCCCCACAGATTCGTCCGGCTCTACAAAGAGGACGGACAGATGAACTGCTTCATGTCTCTGCACTGGAAAATCCTCTACACCAGAAACCCAGAAAAAAGTGTGTGTGTGTGTGTGTGTGTGTGTGTGTGTGTGTGTGTGTGTGTGTGTGTGTGTGTGTGTGTGTGAGAGAGAGAGAGAGAGAGAGAGAGAGAGAGAGAGAATTCAGAGTGAAGGAAGGAACACGAAATACAATGTCCTTTGCAGTGTGGAGATCAAAGTACATTTTCTTCATGTAGAACATGATATATATGCAGATTTGAAAGTCGCATAGTCTCAACAAAAAAAAATTACAAAGAGATGCGCCAGTCTTTTCATGTTTCAGTCATTTCCCAGCTGATTAAAACCAGTTATCGGTTGTTGTTTGTTAGTTGTTTTTCTCACTCCTTCATTCGCTTGTTCATTTTTTCATGTTCAACAAGGTACTAGTTGGTTTGTAAGAATCTTAGTGTTCAAGTAGCCCTAAACCCAACGGACATTGCCCGCAGTCCTTTGGCTCTCATTCAGCATATACCTATGTGCCTATGAGCCTATGTACCTATGTGCCTATGAGCCTATGTGCCTATGAGTCTATAACAACAACAAAAAATATTATGATTGTAGTTAAATTCAAAGACAAGTGACGGAAGGCGGAAATCAAAGCAAACTTTAAACAGAACAGTTATTTGTTCCGCAGGATAGTCCAAACAGATTGTCCTGTTATCTGTTTTGTCTGCATTATCTTGCGGAACTAAAGGTGTTCTTAAAAAAAAAAAAAAATCATGATAATTATCTTAAATTAAGACAGCAGCCAGTTTTCGTGGGTCGATAAGATTTATTTAAGAAGTTTTAATGCAACAAAGGCATTTTGGAAGAGGGTTGGGGGGAGAGATTAAAAAAAAAAAAGGAAGAAAAAAGAAAAAGAAAGAAAGAAAAATCATTGTCCAAGACAGCTCCAATGTTCACCCGATTTCATCCAATGAGAGGGAGGGTTATCAAAATGCACCGCGCGAAAAACTCAACGTTTATGACAGGTTGATCACTGCGCAAGCGCTCACTGCCTATTAATTTTGGTAGCTGGCTCGTAGAGAAGGGCCGCGAACTTGTGAACATGGAAGACGATTGGGATAAAGGCGTAAGTGTGAATGCGTTTTGAATGTACACTGAAATTATTTGTCATACTGGATACGTAAAAGGTTTAAAGTATATGAGTTCGTTCTTGGACTGTCACAAGATGTCGAGTGGTCCTGGGTCCCCGCGTCCATCGGCTTTGTAGGCTGCAAGCAGTGTCGCAATGATTACGTTAACAAAAGAGAAGTCGGAAAATCAAATTGACCTTATCATTCCATTACATGCATTGCGATGTGACGAAGTGAGGAGCAGGTGGTTTCAACTTCAGTGCGGAATATTTCAAATCGTGGGAAGCCTTCCATTTAGTAGCACTTCAAACGATGGTTCAACTCGGTTCTCTCTCGTAGTCTTGAGCTCTAGTCAAGAGTTCTAGCACGAACGCGGGTTGTATTTTGAAATACTAAAGCAAAAGCTAAAGCAAAAAAATCCGGATCTAGAAGAAGCTGATCTCTAGTGATTTGTTCGAAATTACATGTTGATAAGCGCATCTTAAAAATGTTATCTATGAAGAGCAAGAGCGGTTTGATGACTTTGTTATTGATAACTGCTCTTAAATGAACTAGGCCTATTTCAATCAAATAAAGAAAGAGATCTAAAAAGAAATTCATGGACCTGACCAAAATTACCACCATCAAATGAAGAAGAAGAAGAAAGAAAGAAAAAGAAAAAAGTGAAAAGTATGTGAATTGGATCACTTAGATGAAGGTCAGTTTGTTGACAGCAGTAAGATATGCCTACTGAGTTTGAGAAATGTGATCTCGCAGAGTAAGTAAGTTCAGGTGTCCAAAGGCTGCATACCAAAGGTCACATGAGGTTATTTTTTTTTTATTTTTTTTTTTTTGCGCTCTCTGTGTTTTCTGTGGCAGTATAATCAAGTTGGTTTAGCAACATATACATCCAGATCCAGAACCACTTGAATGTCACTTTATCACTTTAAAAATAAAGTTTAACATTGAACTTGGCATGATTTCCATGAAAATTTGCGGACAGTCCAATAAAGGACACTTTTTTATACACACAATTAGTATATTTAGCATCATTTTTAGTTACTCACTTACTGTTCATGACATTGACATCTTCAAGAGAAATGGCTGACACAGGCCAAGTCATGAAGGTCACAGTAGGATGGGCTTTTATAGACTGTCAGACTCGACGTCCATGTCACTTGATTGTTTCAAAAATAAAGTTTAACGTTGATTTTGGCTCGATGTCCTTGAAAATTTGCAGTCTTATACACAACACTTCGCCACTTGGAAAAACAACTGCTGTAACTTGAATTATTTGCATTTCTGAGAGATTTTTTGGTATACTCAAAGAGCTGGCCAAGGGACATAACATAGTCAAGTCCCAATCACATTATCCTAAACGCCTTGGCTGAAGGCTATGTCAGACTAATTGACATAGGCTTGAAGTTGAACACCAAGGCAACATCAAAATGTGTTAACATGTTATGCTCAGCATAGTGATGTGGGGATTGTCTTCAGGCTTGACAAGCTCCTAGCATAATGCCATCAGTCTCCAAAATCCTTCAGAGTTGGAGTGTGGCTGCCAACATGGTGGGATAATCAAAGACTGTCACACACATAATCGATAATGTTCCCATCCTTAGCCGATGCATTTATACCATAGCGTTCAAGTGCTTTGGCTGTTTGGATGATCCCTGGAGTCTTTCAGCCAGGGTACAACAACATTATTGCTAAATTAACGTGCTGTAATCAAAATACTTGTATCATAACTCAGCTCTCAGCATATCTTGTGGGGGAAGTAATCATTTTGTTTTGTCTCCTCTAAAATTGGATTTTCAGACTTATGGCAGTTGTCTTTCTGGGCGGCGACTTTAAAACACACAATTAGTATATAAGCAACCATTTTTAGTTACTGTTTATGACATTGACATCTACATGATAATTGGCTGCGTAGGCCGTCTAGTTTGGGCAATGTGCTGACAAAATGGTAAATGGTAATACTGTTTTCCCTGTTTCTTGGACATTAGTACCATATAGAATTTGAAGTTATGACCGACTGATGGGCTAGTGTTTTTGTGTGGGGCAGGTACTTCAAATTTTTCTGGCTATAAACCGTTAAGATTATGTAAGCTGCATTCACTTGAAAAAAAAAAATCAGAAGCCAGCAACTTGTACACCACTGACAACAAAAGATCATGTACTCTTCTCAACATAGCTGCATTTCAAGCTTTTGTGTTGGTGGACATTCAAGCCACATGCTGCTTGGTGGGTCAGGTGGAAGTCTGCTGTCATATGGTTGTCTGCTATGCCAAGTGAGACCATGTGTTTTAGTTCAGTGAAGTATAACCGATGTTCCATTGAAAGGACTATCTTTGTAAGAATAGAATCTACTCTACACATCTTGAATGGAAAGAATACAAAAAAAAAACACATGATTTCAGATTGTAGTTGAGGGCATGTTATGTGATAGTTACACATGGTCATAGATCCAAATTGGTTAAGTTGGAAAAGTGAAATAAATAATTCATACTTTTTGCAGAGAAGTGTCTTCTTTTCTCTGAAAAGGCTTTTACCATGAATTCTTGGTCTGTTGAATGCAAGGCAGACACAGTGATGCATTCAGCCAAACAGGAGCAAAAAAAAACAGTAGTAGACGAGAATGTCAGCATAGAAGCAGTCATTTTTGTTATGAACAACTTGTTGGAACCAGTGTAGGTAATTCTGCTGTGAAGGGAGGGGTATGGGAGAAATGGTGTGGCAGTGTTTCAAGTACATGTCTGGATAGAGCAACACCAGCAGACCAGCATTGCCTTGTTGTACAACTGAAGTTGGCAGCAGCGGAAAGAGATGCATAGGGTTGCACATGAGAGGGGATCTTTCATCATTCAACTCACTTGAGAGAGAAAGCTAAACAGGAGGTTCATGTCTGCCAGCTAGCATATTAGTACCAAAGCTTTTGTTTCATACTGGAACAAGGTAAAGATTTACCAGATGCAGGTCTAGCAAAACCTGTGCTTGTATTACTCTTTTCTTAAGGACTGGGTTATCTTGCAAATACTCCAAGCCCTGCATAACATCTGTGCACTTTTGGTTGTGATCTGTGCCTGTCAGTTTTCAATTTCAGTTTCATCAAGGTGTCACTGCATGCGGACTAGTCATATACACTACACCACATCTGCCAAATTTTGAGACCACAGTGTGCATGATTTATTAAAGCTGATGGATAACAAATTAATGACAGTGATAAGAGAATTTAAGAAGAGAGTCTCATGGCTATGACTTACAGATGTCTTACCATTGCATTAGCTCAATGTGCTTGTCAGATCTTGAGAATCTACCTATGAAAAGACCATTGCACCAGTAGATTCAGCCAAGTACTGGAGATTACAAACCATGTACAAACTACAAGTCGCTGGGTCTCAAGGGTTGCCAAGGAGTGGATGGTTGGGGCCTATTGCCACTGAACCATAATACAAATGACTTGAAGGTGGTGGAGTCTGACGTAGTCAGACTTGGTTTATTCCACTTGCAGGTGATCTAAGGAAAGAACATGTAGAACAGGGATGGACGGTAGTACAATTAGTGATAAACTCAACGAGACTGATAATGATAGGTTCTGTTATAAGAGTATCTGAAAAAGGCAGCTGGACCATGCCATAGTTGGTTTTGTATAGTGTATTTCAAAGTGAAGTGACTGTAGGCAGAAATTGAAACAAACCTGAAAGAAAAATTACTATGCCGCCAATCAAAAAACAAACATCACAAGACAGACAATGCATTTCAGCCTCTTTGGTCTTTTTCAGATGAGACGAACATTCAAGATACTGAAAACAAAGCACACTCAGTCAGTCCCTTATCTCGTCAAAGTGGGCGCAAATTTGAGGAGAGAAGTGACTGTTCATGCGTCATTTTCATTGTCTTGAATGTTGATTGTCTTGCCTGAAGGCAGTGAGGAAGACCAGAAAGATCGAAACACAATGTTTTTTGTCTGGTAATTTATTTCTTTTGCTTGGCGGCATAGTGGTTTTTCTTTTTAATTTGTATGGCATGATCAACAAGTTAATTATTATGATTATTATTCTCTTCACCAAGCTTGTTCATCCTAGATTGTTGTGTATGGTGGTAACGGTGCCAGGATCTTCGTGTGATTGTTCTGGATGTATTTGGCTGCTCGTCTCTACGAGTGCTTCAAGAAGGGTTTTGCTGGTCATACCAGTTTCAGTCAGTGAAAGGGTGTTGATGTTAACTAAATGATGAGTCAAACCATTGTTTAGAGCTGTGTTTGCGGCTTTTTCCTGTGAGTTCAGTCTTTGAAGTTACTCCAAAGGAAGCCAACTGTCTTCTTGTCCTTTGCAGATGTATATTTTCTGGGGCTGGTCCAGGGGAGGTTGTCAGTGATGGTTAAACCTAGGAACTTGGTTTACTTTTGCAGATGTATACTCTGTGGCTGGTCCAGGGGAGTTGGTCAGTAATGAATGTAAAACCTAGGAACTTGCTTTATTTTGATGCTCTTGCTTCTAGTGTCTGTCCGTGGACATGGTAGTAAAGGTTGATTGGTTTCTTTGTCTTAGGACTGAACATGACTAACATTGCTATTGTGTAGATTGAATTCAGTTTGCCAAGCTTTTCTGCCATTTTTCTGAAGAAGAAAGCAGGTCCTCGTGAACAAGGTTTGACCTGAAGACTTACTTTCCTGTGAATGAGGTTGTTGGCAGCAACACCTCCTGAGAGATCGCTTGTGTAAATCCAGATCAGAAGGGGTCCTGGCACTGTGCCTTTTGGCACACCAGACATAATTGGTGCTGGTGATGAATGTATCCCTTCAATTGCTAGTCATTGCGTTCTTCCAGACAAACAAGACTATCCATAACGACTACCGGATTTAAACAGGTCACTCTGCTAGGAATAGCACTTACTTCCAGAGCTTTTGACAGACCTCCGTCCGTCTTCATCAGCGATGGTGTTGCTACTGGGTGAACTAGAGTTCAGTGCACACGACCACGGGTCAAACCTGGTCATGTGACTGAACAATGTGTTGTTCCGATGGCAAGGTGTGTCTGCCCTGGTCCTGGTTGAGTGTGGGGTTGTTGGCGGCAATATGTGTAGCTGCCTTCACCCATGCTGAAACCATCCATTGTCACGGTGGAGAACGCTGATGTCATAAATCGAACTGATGTTGCTGGGTGTTTAGGTGGGCGCCCTACTGGTGATGATTCCCTTTTGTGTTCTGTGTTTTCGAAGGTTTCACTCAGTTTCCCCGACATAGTTCTCTTCACAGTCACAGCAGTCTATTTGGTAGATCCAGGCTTGTCCAGTTTATCAGTTTTGTCCTTTGGGGGTGACCAGCTGGCTGCGGATGGTGTTGATAGGTTTGGGATGTACGGAGAATCCGGTTTTCCTGATCTCCCTGCTCTCAGGCTTCAGTCACACCACGGACATAGGGGATGGTGACATGTTAAGTGAATGAGTTGCCACTTTTGACAAAGCCTGAGACTCTCTTTAGAAGAAGCCGTCTCATGGGGCAAAAGCTGTGACAGTAGCCCAAACACCCAGCTGAATTTGTAAAGGTCATATGTTCATTTTAAAGGTCATATGACTTTGTGAAACCCATGTTACAGGTGTTGTCTGCTTGTGAGGCACCATGACAGGTGAAGTCTGGGGCACAAGCAAGAAACCCAAGGTATTACAAACTGGTAATTCCTCATGATATAAACAAACAGTACAGTCATTCGCACAAGCTTTGATATAGGGGAAACACACAAATGACACAAGAAAGAGTGATACAGTTCAAATATTTTTAGCCCAGAACGTGAACCGTTATTTTTATTATGTAGAGGATTTGAAATAGAAGTTCCAGTAATTGAATCATGTTGTGTGTATGTGTGCAGTCATCTTCAAATGGTGTTGGGTGAGTAACTTTTAGAAAAAATGTTGAACTCTTACCATGCGTGTATGTGGGTGCGCGCACACATGTGCATACATTTTATGTAGTTTAATTTGTCATTGAAGAACATCTTTTATTAAAAAAACACACCCACAACCACATATACCGACAAGCATATGATTAATTGATTAATTATAATTAATTATGAGAGATCAAACTAATGCTCAGGATTCAATGACAGTGTTTCAGTATTGTGCAGTTGTCCCCATTTCATTGGTTATTTAATGACCCCTCTCTGACCCTTCCTCCCCCCTCTTGTAAAAAAAAATAGTTGTGGACTTGGTTACATGACGTACCATTTTTTCCCCAGGGATCCTACACTTTTCTTTTTACTGTAAAAGAAACACACACACACACACACACACACACACACACACACACACACACACACACACACACACACACACACACACACACACACAGAAAAGAGAGAACTGATGATATAGTAGAGAGAATAGGTTATCCACTATCTAGTTTTCATATGAGCCTTCAAAATGAACAATGTGTGAAATATACAAACGAGATGTGTTTGTTTTAGGATAAAGAGAACCAGTGAACACTACATACAGGAGTGTCGGCTGTCATGAGTATCAGCCTTTGTAGGTTCTAAAATTAAAAGAAAAAGTAAAAAAAAAAAAAAAAAGAAAGAAAAAGAAAGAAAAGAAAGAAGGAAAAAAAAAAGCGGAAGGTATAAAAACCTAGCTACTGACACCCCCCCCCCCCCCCCCCCCTTGTTTTTATTTTTGAACTTTAGTTACTATAACCACAACTGTCCCTCCCCCCAGTGTGAGCAATACTTATGCAGAACATTTGAAGAGTGTATGCATAGATTTTTAGTGTGTATTGCATTGAATTGTTCATACTCTGTAGACTGAGGAGGCCATTTTTTTTATGTTCTATTGCTCTAAAGAATTTCATGAGATGAATTTACAAGGAAACTTGGATTTAGTTTTTGATTGTTTTTATTTTGAAAGGAAACTTGTGTGAATTGTAGCAGTTCCAGTTCACCTTATTTACATCTGATGCTTGTCCCAGCACAAATGACAGGGAATGCAAAAATCAAAATGTCTTTTTTTTTTTTCTTTTTTTTATTTGGATGCTGTACATTTCTGATCTATCTTTCATAGCGCAAAAAGGAAATGACACATCAGAGTTCATCCATTCTGTCTCAGGAGCTATCTCAGTCCCTCCTGCCCTCCCTCCCCCTCTGTCTGTCTGTCTGTCTCTCTCTCGGTCTTAAGTGTTTTTAAACAATATTTTTACCAGTTCTGCAGCTGAATTTGAGATACTGAAGGTCAAATGACCCACCGCAGGTGAAGGTTAGGGGTCAGTTTTATAGTTTTTGAAAAAGTTTTAATTACTTGACACTTTTTTTTTTTTGTTTGTTGCTTGTTGTGTTTTTTGTTAATGAGTAAAGTTTAAATGCTGATTGGACGATTGAACTTGTCAAAAAAAACGGTTCAAACAGGTAAAGCAATGCGCTTCTCTTTAAATGTTTTCAGCTGTGTAGCTACAACCTCCAACTGTATAAAATGCTGATATTGGTAGCGACACGTTGCTATGATCTGTCATTAGCTGATTGATCAAAGTACCATGCACTAGCAGAGAAAGCACATCAGACCTGAAACGCTTATTTAAATATACTCCCAGTTGTTGATTTCCAAGGGGAAGGCTACCTGTCCCGAAGTTTTGGGCTGAATCTTACCATATTTACTGGTGGTGTCTGTTCAGCATAGGCCATGCAGAGCTGTTGCTGAATATGAGTAGAGTTACCACCCTTCAAAGACCTGTTTGTTTCTGAAAGATGCGCGATTATGCGTAGTTGCATGTTTGCTGACTGGGAATGGACCTGTGTTGGAAGTTAAGAATTTTAGTTTATTCTAACAACATAATGACATTATTTACATTAACTGATTTAGCGATTAAGATGGGTCTCCTTTGCCAAATCTGCTATGCTGTTCACAGCTTTTTCTTGAAATTCCACATTTTATTGATTGTGTAGGTGGCCTTGAAATGTAAGTTCATGTACCCAGGGAAAAAATTGCAAGGGCTATTTTCATAATTATGTATATGGTGTGCCAGTTAGGCAGTATTGAACAAAATACAAAGCAACAGTATGTGTATGGCTGTCATTTTATGATGTGGACAACAGAGCCTTGCAGTCAAAGCTGCGAGGGTTTGGTCGAGGCACTAGTTTCCAAGACTTGAGGACCAAAGCCCAGACCAATGGACAAGCCAATGGAGGGGTCCACAACGGGTTTGGAGGCAAATCGGAGAGTTCAGAGGTCGTAGCAATCGATGACGACGGCTGGAACAATGATTCATCTCCAGAGACCAAGCCAGTAAGAGGATTTGGGGCTTCCAGTGGGAACTATAATGGGTCTACATGGAAAAACCAGCCAGGCAGAAGCGGCTTTGGGACATCTGGGGGGTCTTCAGCGAAGGAGAGCAGCGACAGTTGGAATGACTCTTCTCCACCATTCACAGGCTTTGGGAAAAAAGGAGGAGGATTTGGCACATCCACAGACCACTTTGGTGCTGGCAAGAGTAAGCATGGCTTTACTTGTCTTTTTTTTTCTTTCTTTTTTTTTCTGATTGTAAATGTGCTTGTGTGTTGCAGGCATTTGCATTTTCATTTTCCCTTGCTGATAGTGAGATTTGCACACTAGACAGAACATGCACGCACAAACGCACAGGCTAAAACACACGTACAAGCGTGATTGTTGGTAAGCATATTTAGTGTATGATGTGGATCACCATTTCTTCCAAAGAGATCTCTGTTTGCCATTAAAATTTCAGGAAACCTACCATGAAACGACCACTGTTCCAACTCTGGTGTCTAACAAAATTATGACTTACGGCAGAAGATTATGTCAAGTTAATGATGAATGCAAACTGGTCTTGTTTGCAGCATATGACTCTAGCATTTTGGTCTTGTTTGTAACATATTGGCTCTAGCATTCTGGTCTTGTTTGTAACATTGGCTCTAGCTTTCTGGTCTTGTTTGTAAAATATTGGCTCTTGCATTCTGGTCTTGTTTATTAGCTCTAGCATTCTGGTCATGTTTGTACTATATTGGCTCTAGAATGTCTTTTCATCAACAAAACACAGGCGTTTGAAACTGTTTCATACTACTGTGGGAATGATCAAACATAATAATGTTGGATTGCTGTTATGCTATGCTGTTGCTGAAAGTAGTACAATAGATATGCCTTATTTCTGCTGGTCATGTGATGGCTACTGTGAAGTAACTGCAATAGAGCGTTTCGTTATAATTGGCATCAGGAGGGTACTGAAGTAACTGCAGTAGAGCCTTTGGTTATATTGGCATCAGGAGGGTATTGAAGTGACTGCAGTAGAGTCTTGTATTATAATTGGCATCAGGAGGGTACTGAAGTAACTGCAGTAGAGTGTTTCATTATAATTGGCATTAGGAGGGTATGGAAGTCACTGCAGCAGAGTCTTTTGTTATAAATGGCATCAGGAGGGTACTGAAGAAACTGCAGTAGAGCCTTTTGTGATAATTGGCATCAGTAGGGTATTGAAGTGACTGCAGTAGAGTCTTTGTTATAATTGGCATCAGGAGGGTATTGAAGTGACTGTAGTAGAGCTTTTTGTTATAATTGGCATCAGGAGGGTACTGAAGTAACTGCAGCAGAGTCTTTTGTTATAATTGGCATCAGGAGGGTACTGAAGTAAGTGCAGCAGAGTCTTTTGTTATAATTGGCATCAGGAGGGTACTGAAGTAACTGCAGCAGAGAGACCTTTTGTTATAATTGGCATCAGGAGCGTACTGAAGTAACTGCAGCAGAATCTTTTGTTATACCTTTGCATCAGGAGGGTACTGAAGTAACTGCAGCAGAGCCTTTCGTTATAATTGGCATCAGGCTACTGAAGACTGCAGACTGTGCAGCAGAGCTTTGGTTATAATTGGCATCAGGAGGGCTCTGAAATAACTGCAGCAGAGCCTTTCATTATAATTGGCATCAGGAGGGTACTGAAGTAACTGCAGTAGAGCCTTTTGTTATAATGGGCATCAGGAGGCAACTGAAGACTGCAGACAGTGCAGCAGAGCCTTTGGTTATAATTGGCATCAGGGAGGGTACTGAAATAACAGCTGGCAGCAGAGCCTTTCGTTATAATTGGCGTCAGGAGGCTACTGAAGACTGCAGACAGTGCAGCAGAGCCTTTGGTTGTAATTGGCATCAGGAGGTACTGAAATAACTGCAGCAGCAGAGCCTTTCGCTATAATCAGGAGGGCATCAGGCTACTGAAGACTGCAGACAGTGCAGGAGAGCCAGAGCCTTTGGTTATAACTGGCATCTGGAGGGCTCTGAAGTAACTGCAGCAGAGCTTCTGTTATAATTGACATCAGGAGGGTACTGGAATAACTGCAGCAGAGCCTTTCGTTATAATTGGCATCAGGAGGCTACTGAAGACTGCAGACAGTGCAGCAGCAGCCTTTGGTTATAATTGGCATCAGGAGGGTACTGAAATAACTGCAGCAGAGCCTTTCGTTATAATTGGCATCAGGATGCTACTGAAGACTGCAGACAGTGCAGCAGAGCCTTTGGTTATAATTGGCATCAGGAGGGTACTGAAATAACTGCAGCAGAGCCTTTTGTTATAATTGGCATCAGGAGGCTACTGAAGACTGCAGACAGTGCAGCAGAGCCTTTGGTTATGATTGGCATCAGGAGGGTACTGAAATAACTACAGCAGAGTCTTTTGTTATAATTGGCATCAGGAGGGTACTGAAATAACTGCAGCAGAGCCTTTGGTTATGATTGGCATCAGGAGGGAACTGAAATAACTGCAGCAGAGCCTTTCGTTATAATTGGCATCAGGATGCTACTGAAGACTGCAGACAGTGCAGCAGAGCCTTTGGTTTGAAGGTTTGAAGATTGATTACTTCCGTGTGCCATGCCCACAGGATGGTTTTCTGATTGGTCTGATTTCACTCAGTTTGTGCACCTGTGGTACGCTCTTTTGACAAAGCACTAACTGATAGCTCAATGTGTTCACTGGTTTTTGTTGAAAGGCAACAGATTCTCTGCACCTTGAGGGCACTAACTGGCTGTGTTGCACACCTGGCAGTGAAGTAGGTAGTGTGTCAAGAATATATTTTTGTGTACGTAATGATCATCATTGAGCCATATAAAGATGCACTTTTTGGCAAGCGTCTTTCAGTTTCTTCTTGTTAAAGGGAGCATAGGAAGAAATTATGTGTAACAAAGAGTTTCTTTCTGATTTTCTGCTGCCATGGGTGGCAAAAATTAGGAAATAGAATTGGATGGGACATCATATCTCAAGTTTTTTTTTGTTTGTTATGATATCAGCCTTTAAACCATCGCTTTTTTTCCTAAACTGTAACTGTCAGAGCAGTTCACAGATTGTGATGGTTCTTGTTGAAACTAGGTAAAGAATGTATTTATTATGATTCTGATTTGTTTTGTTCAGTCTTGGTTGATGATTAGGGAGCCAGAAGTGGTTTCCATGTTTGTAAGGACAGCTGACTCGTTCTGAAAGTATTTAACTCTTGGAAGAAATGTTCCTGACTAGTACTGGTTGATTCCATCTCTTTCACAGATGTTTGTACTACCCAGCATTTTTTGCAAAAAGATACTACATTAACAACCAGCCTCTGTATGTATGTTTACAATGAATAGAAATATTTGTGTTTGTGTGCCATCGCCTGTATACAGCAAGTGCAGGACTACCTTTGATAAGTTCATGGATGAAATGAACGATGTAGTCATCACTGATAAATCCTTCAGTGGGTCTGGTCACAGTGTTTTACCAGGGCTGAATTGTAACTGTTGCCAACTTACTCTTGAAACTTGCATTGGGCAAAGTCGGTTGTTATTTAGTTTGTGATCTGAACATGGACCTGAGAGATTCACTCCAGTGAGTTTGACATTTGATAAACCACAGGATATATTTCTAACTAAACATCAGTCTGAAAAGTTCATTTTCTTGCCATCAAGACTAAATGAAAGTGGGTAGAAGGGTAGTAATAGGATGAAATTGTCTCTTTTTTTTGTTTTTTTTGAATAAAATGTATAAGATGTTTTGTGTTTCTCTGCATATAATTCTGAATATCGTAGTATTAAAAATGGTTGGTATGTGTGATTGATTTTTTTTTTCTCCAGACACTGGAAATGCGTGCTATAAATGTGGAGAGTCCGGCCACATGAGCAGAGAATGCCCCAGGGCAGGGGTGGTGGCGGTGGTCAAGGTTGTAGGAAGTGCGGAGAAGAAGACGGACACTTTGTCAGAGAATGCCCCAATGGTGGTGGAGGAGGAGGAGGTGGCGGTAGAGGCAGCAAGGGCTGTTTCAAATGTGGAGGTGAGGGGCATTTTGCCCGTGAATGCCCCAGTGCCACAGATGGGGGTGGAGGAGGCGGGGACCAGGGTAGCAGCAAAGGATTTGGTGATTATAGAGGTGAGCAAGCCAGGTATGGTGGAGGCTTTGGAGACCAGGTGGACAGTGGTGGTGGTGGCTCTGGTTGTCGGAAGTGTGGGAGAAGACGGCCACTTTGCCCGGGACTGCCCCAACAAAGGGACCGGAGGTGAGACCATGTTTGATTTTTTTTTGACATTTTGCCTGGTATAATCCAAAACTTCTGGAGGGAAAAAATCAGTTTTGATTTTGTTGATTGACAGGTGTAAAAGACATAACTGTGAAAAATTAAAAACTTGGATTTTGTGTTTCCAAGAAGTAACTTTTTTTTTTTTTTTAAATGTATTTGTCTGATCTTGGTAGCAGTGATGCCTTTGTGCAAATACTTGGGAGGGGGGGGGGGGGGGGGGGGGGGGGATGATGGGCTGAGAGACCTTGATATAAACTGTGACCCCTCAATCTGGAAATTCAGTCCCAGTAATATCCTTTTGTCAGTCAAAGACTTTGGCCTTTTTAAAAATTCAAAAATTCAGCCCTTTTGAAAATTTCTGTTTGAAAAATCTCGGCGCGTTGTCCTCTGTTTTACAGTGTACTTGATACATTCCCATGCAGTTTTGTCTCAGAAGTCTTTACACTGTATTCTTCCTACCATTGAAAAGATCCAACTTCTCTGTTGTGATCTGGCAGTGAAGATTGTACACTCAGTCCAGAGTAGACAACATGATGTCCATTCTTCAGCATCTGTGTGTCCTTGGTCTTTGCATGCATTTCTGCTACCTTAAAATGTATTTATTTTTAACTTGTATCGTGTGTGACTCTAACTGAGGGTTTTAAATAGTGGACTGGTTGGAACCCAAGAAAAACCTAGTTTGATGTATGTATTGCTCTTGTCTGCAGTCACAATTTCAGCCAGTGTCTCTGAAATTGTGTATGTGTAATGTTTTTCATGATGGGATTTCTTGTGTGTATAAGTTCCGGTTTCATCTCTACATGTATGCACACCTCCTGTAAATTGCCCACCCCATATTCTGTAATCCACTGTTACCGTACCTGACCTATTCACTCCAACATTTTTTTTTCCAGCTTTTATATAAATGTATAAAAAAAAAAAAAAGAAATAGGAACTTGCATGCACACTCCTATAAATGTCACCTGGACGAAAAGATCTGCCTTAAATACAATAGAAGTGAAAAGAAATTAAATAGTATTAAGAGCTGGTTCTGATTGTAGTCTTCACTTCGTTTTGCACATCAAGAAGAGACAGCGTGTTGCGCTGGGCAACAAGTAGCGGGTAGTTGTGTAAAATTTGAATTTTCTTTTTCTTCCAGAAGAAATGATTACATGTCATGTGGCTCTAACTACCATTGCTAACTATTAAGAAGAAAAAAAAAAAGGGTATGTGTTCATTTGCTATCCTTGTGAAGTATGATGGAACATGATTTTGCTTTTAACTCTTGGATCTGCCATGTGTGAACAACTGCTGAATGATGAATTAGTATATAGCACCCCACAGACTGTTCTTAGATCTAGTTATCTTGTGTATGGACAGAGATAGAGAGTGAGACGATGAATGGGGGAATGTTGCAAGTCAAAAATTAATCTGGTTCAACTGTTTTGGAGAAAGACAAAGTTCTGTACATTGCTGGCATTGAATACCATGATCAAGAATAAAAACAAAAAAAAAACATCTCAAGAAAGTGTATGATGAACACTACATCTGTAAATCATGCTGGAACACAGTGGGAAGAATTGGTAGTCTCCAATGTGGGGAATGTTGAATGGCGTTGTAATGAAATGTTTATCATACTTCATGACATTGAACATGTCTTGTATGTTGCGGAGGTAGTAGAGTGGTAAGTCAGTGGGTGTCATCTTTGCATTGTGGACCCTGTGCAGGGGGCAGAGGTGGAGGAGGAGGAGGAGGTGCATGCCACAGGTGTGGGGGGGGAGGGACACTTTGTCAGGGAGTGTCCAAAGGCGGCAGCGGATGGTAAGTGAGCCTGTATGATGGTGAGGTGCTGCATGCAGATGCAGGGCTGTGGAACAGAATGGTCTTGAGTCTGTTAATGTGCAGAGCTTCAGAGCTTTTTTTTTTCAATCATCATGGTGCACATGTTCCCTGGCAGGTTAGGGTGAGGGGACAAAATGCAAAAGCATGAAACAAACTTTGAATTAATATCATGGAGCTTTCATGCATGAAAAATGAACATCACTTGAGAAAGAATTGCTCATTTACAATTGTGATGTTAGATGAAAAGAAAACGCTGGGGGGGGGGGGGGGGGGGGGGGGGGGGGGGGGGGGGGGGGGGGGGGGGGGGGGGGGTGTTTGTGAAAGGAAGGAAAGGTGGAGGGTAGGATGGGAAGTAGAATGGAGATAGGTATGGGTAGGGTCTGCTTGTGTGTGGTGTTTTGGCGAAGGAAGATGTGTTGCAACATTTTTAAATGGTAATGTTTGATTTGTTGAACCACTTTGTGATACTGCCAGTCTCCGGTTTGCTTTTGGTGGCATTTTTGTCA
>JADBJO010001834.1:305561-348061 GCA_016801955.1 Conus betulinus
CAGTCAGGCTACACCAAGCCCCACCCGATTCAGAAAAATGCTATCCCTGCTATTCTGGCAGGTCGAGATCTGATGGGATGTGCTCAGACTGGCTCGGGAAAAACGGTAGGTCTGGCCCACATGGCCTGTGTGAGGAGATCATCATATTTTGTTCTTATTCTGCTAACACTTTGTGTCATTACTATAATGAAGAATTTTACCCAAGAATAGTTATCATGTATTGTAAATAGTATTTCTCTTTCAGATCACTGGTGCTAAGTTGTGTTCAAGTACTTGGAAGATGGATACTGGCATGTTTCAGTTTTTTTTTTTTTTTTGCTCCCTCTTTTTGTCTTCCTCATCTGCTCATTCTTTCTGCCTTCCAGTTCATTTGCTTGCATGTTCTCAATATGTGTTGCCCATATCTGAAATTAATTTTAGTCAGTTGTGTTTCATTCTTCCCATGTTCATCATGTAGAAGGGAGGTTTGGTTTGGTTCCTGTTTCACAGTACAGCAAATGTTTTTGTTTTTCCTTTTATTTCAATCCTTTGAAAGACTGGACTAGGTGTGAACGTCAGGGCTGTATGTTGGCCTCATGAACTGAAGTCCAGAAGTGCAAGTGGTTGATTTTCAGTGATACAAGCATATCTGTTGGTTATGTAACGAAGAATGAAGAACCCTTAGAAACGGTTGGAAATGTCTTTTGTCAGGCAGCACTGGTTAGTATGTGAAGAGGAATGGAGAATCCAAAGAGTTAGTATAGGCGGCTTTTCTTACAAGTATTAAATCAACTAAAAGCAGAACTTAGTATGTCAGTTTAGGTAGCATTGCTTACAAGAGTTGGATCAACTAAAAGCTGAAATTAGTACGTCAGTTTTAGGTAGCTTTGCTTAGAAGTATTGAATCAACTAAAAGCTGAACTTAGTACATCAGTTCAGGCAGCTTAGCTTATAAGTATTGGATCAACTAAAAGCTGAGCTTGCTATGCAGGCAAGAATTGGCATGAAAAAGAAAAGGAGGGTGATCTGGTAGGCATTTGACAGTAGACTTGGTTTAACCTTCTGCCTGTTGTTCCGCTGACATGCTGTCTCCACGTAACTGCCAGCCTGCCCTCTTGATTGATCTTGTTTTTCTGTACAAGGTTTGGGGAAGCTTAGAGTGTTAAAGTGCATTTGAAGACAGAGTGTTTGCTGAAGTGATGGCCATTGTGAATCTGCTTTGATTAGCTTGTAAAACAAACAAACAACAACAAAAAAAATGTGCTCATGTTGAGTGGGAAACTGAAACGGTGGTGATAAATGACTGTTTCAGTATGATTATGGTTCACTGCTGGGGTCCAGACAGCGTTGAATTAACCCCTTGAGCACCATCTTCTGTGTAAAAAGAGTGCTCTCCCCTTGCCAAGGGTTTTGGGGCATTTTAGCATAAAATAAACAAAAATTCATAGCTCCTCATCTAGCTAAGAAAACCCCATAAAACTGTACATTTTAGGAATCTCTGTTATTCCTCTATGTGGTGACATCAAAATGAAACAGAAATCTTTATCTGGGTATGAGCACCATGCTGTTATATAAACAAATGTGGAAAAAAGGATAAAATTTGTTAGAAGACCAGCCGCCGTGGCGAAGTGGTTAGCGTCACGGACTCCCGGCTGGGAGGTCATGGGTTCAAATCCCATCAGAAGTCATGTGGGTTTTTCTGCCCCGACCGGCTCCTACCCAGAGTTGAGTTTGCTGCGGGCTCAGTTGGGAAGACTGGGACCACACAGTCGAGTTTCATCCACTTAATGGATGCGTTTCTGACAGTGTTGCTCAATTTCCCGACCAACACTGCAGGTGTCTGTATCTCTCGGGCCTGGTTGACGCGGGATATATATAAAAGGAAAGCGTAGAGTACAGCCCTGTCATGTAGTCTCAGACCGAAATGGAAATCCGTAGCATCATCTTAATCATCCTCATTCTCATTGATCAGCATTAAAAAAAAAAAGTCTCAGGTTCTGTGGCCCTTCATGCCCTGCTCTCATGGTGACCTCAGTTTCGATGTCCTCTTCACCTCTGTGGCCTTGGTTTGGTTCCGTCTGGGTCACCGGTATGGGCGAGTCCATGGGGGCTGTCGCTGGACGGACGTGGTGGCGCCCTCTGGAGGGAGAGAGCTCACTTGCGCCGGCTCCGCGACTAAGCAATTATTGTCGTCGTAGGGGGCTTAGTAGGTGGTGTCCTGCGTATGTTAGATCAGAACAGGCGCCACTGAACACCACCGAAGTGACTCGGCGGCAGTGCAGTGTCTCCTGCGGTGGGTTGCCTCTTGATGGCTTGACATTGACTGCTCCCTGTGGATTGCCAGTGCCGGGGCTGTGGCAGGGCCGACCGGGCTGTGGCTGTGGACGGGGTGTTGGAATGAGCGGCGTGGGTGCACTGCCTCTGAAGGTGGCGCAGAGGTTGGGAGCAAAAAAAAAAAAAAAAAAAAAAAAAATTGTTAGAAGAATATTTGTGAAATATAAATAGCAGCTGGAAGTTTTCGCCAGGTGGAACTTTTATCCCCGGGTTTCTACTAAATGGCAGTGTTGTTGGGCTATAAAAATTTGGCAGTGTTGCTGGGCTATATAAAAATTTGGTAATGAAAAATTCGCTCGCTCGAAACCTAGCTGTCCTAGTTCAGGTTGCAGCTGCTGATTGTCTGCCACGCCCCCTTTACACACCCCTCTCCCTTTCCCTCTGCAGTGAACCCCCCTCCTCACTTCATTGGTCTGGCTTCTCTTTCGCCCCGCACGGACTGAAAGCAAATCTTCGCCATGTGTGTCGGTTTCAAGCCGCCAAGATTCACACACGCTGGCTGGCTGGCTTGGCATACCGATGTTCGTGTCAGCTGGGTCAACTTGACCCATCAACGATGCATGCACGAAATCATCGTGACTTTCCCATGTGTTGAGTGAATCGACTGAATCAAGATTTGAATCGCGCTCTTGTAGAGTAATATTCACTGTTTCGAGAGCACAAAAGGTTTTTCGAGTCGATTGTACGCCGCAAAGTCCGGGTGTTGCATCGTCTGCTACTGTCGGTGAGTGAAAATTACTCAGAGCCTGTGTGGTCTTCACTTTCAATAGGCTGGGCAGACAGTATGTCTACTCGTCATGAAATATGATTTGATTGGCCACTGGACAGGATCCTAAACCTTTGTCATACACCAATAAGTCAGTGAAATCGCTAGGGTTTCCAGCTGAAAATAGCAGAAGGTCACTGACCAAAATTTCGGTCACTGCCTCTAAGTGGAAGCATTTTATTGACCGACATATCAGTCGCTGGCACTCAACAGGTTAAAATGAAGGTTCAGAGAGCCATGTAGACTATCCAGGTGTATTTGCACTTGCTTCATCCCCTCAGCAGGAGTGTTCTAGAGAGTAGCTGGCTTTGTGACTACAGATTGATTCTTCACTTAACTGGAAAAGGATGGGTGACCTCAGTGGTTTGTTACGAACATGAGCGACATAGAAACATAGGTTTTAAAATTTGGTTAAGTGTTTTTTGGATAAAGTTCGCAGTTACAGAAGTAATAATAAAAAAAAAACCCTGGTATTTGGAGGGCTAAACCATACCAACTGAGGACAGGCTGGTTCAGAGTTGCCGATTATTTGTACACCTGTATTTCTTTCCCCAAATTAAGAACCTGAAGTTTGTTTCAGGCGGTGTTGCTGTTGTGGGTGCTGATGACTAGGGGCAAGGCTGGTTCAGAATTGCTGATTATTTGTCATCTCTGTATCTTTCTCCGTGAATGAACACCTGAAGTTTGTTTCAGGCGGCGTTCCTGTTGCCAGTGCTGACGGCCATGGTGAACCGAGGCCTGGAGTCCAGTGCTTTCAGTCAGCAGAAGGAGCCGCAGGCTATCGTTGTGGCCCCAACTCGGGAGCTGGCCAACCAGATCTACTGGGAGGCCTTGAAGTTCTCCACTGGCACCACTGTGCAGGCGGCAGTGGTGTATGGGGGCACCGACCGCGCCACCAGAAGTTACGCATCCTGAAGGGGGCCAACATTGTCGTGGGCACGCCAGGACGTCTGCTGGATTTCATCAATGATGGCACAGTGAGCTGCTATGTGTGTGTGGGGTGTGTGTGTGACTTCTGACTCGATGGAGATTTCAGTGGTGATGATAAGGTAACAGCTGTGTTTATTCATTGATGGACTTCATTGGTGATAGCCCCCATGATAAGTTTCGCAAATGATCATTTGTGTGTGGTTTCTGTCAGTGAGCAGATTTGGTGTATGAGTATGACTGTTGACTTTGTGTATTTCGTTAATGGTGGCATGGTGAGCAGGTTTTTTTTTTTCAGGTTTCTGTATGAGTCTGTGACAGTGGACTTGTCAGATTTCCTCAGCAATAAGATACTACCTTGTCGGCCGCCGTGTCGTTTTTGACTTTTTATATATCAGCTGACAGTATGTCACATCATGTAAACTAAAAGGTGTAGTACCTCTTACAGATGAAAATCACATTCTAAAATTTCAGAGAAAATGTGTTAATCTGTACCTTTTCTTCTTCATTCTGTAGACATGAACATATACAGTGTTTATGCTCAGAAGGCATAAATTTTCCTTGCCCACAGATTTTTCAGTGTGGCTTTCATCAGACCCATTATAATTGAGAGGATTACCAGCAGATTTGCCTTCTTCACCAGCTGGGTGTCACTAGAGAAACATTTTTTTTTGTGTGTGTGTTCCCACTGTTTTAATCTGCTGTTGTGAGTTGTGGACCATGCTTCATTGTCTGCCTTGTTTACTGCTATGGTTTGTGATTTCAGCGTTACAACACCCCAGTCCTGACACCCCCCCCCCATTTCCACCCAAACTATGATATTACAGCAAGTGAAAATGCTATGATCTTGTCAACTGCAAAACACGTGATTTTGTTTCATGCTGTCGGTTCACCACATGCTGGACACATGGGAGTAGCAGTCCTGATATGGGTGGTGAAAGTGTCTTTACCTGTGTTTAAAAGCAGTTAAAGAGTCGGTGACCAAAAGAAAAAAAAAAATGGAAAGCTCGTTGGCATTGGCTGTAAAAATAAAAACGGTGGTGATTGCCTGTCCACATACCTGTTGAAATGCACAGAAAGGTATCCTTTTTCTTCAGTTTGGACAGGTAAGTATGGGAAAAAAAAGAATTTTACTCCTATAAAGTGAAAGTAGATATGAAATAAGGCAGGGAACAGTAAAGAACAAGAAGTGTGTTGTAAGCAGAATTCCTTTTGAGTTGCAGGCGTATAATAGTTTCATCATGGGAGCAGCAAGAGTCGTCCTACTTGTGTATTTCCTATGAAGTGTGTGTGAGTGTGTTTTATTATTTTTTTTTTTTTATTATTAAATGCTTAGCTGTCCAAACGTTAAGATACCCTCCCCCCTCCCTGCTTGGCTGAAAAGAGGTGAAAAATGAACTCATTCCATCAGAGTGAAATGTTAGCTCACTAAGGGCAGTCACTCTGACTGCCACAGTGGAATAGATGGTTTCCAAGTGACTGCAGGTGGGAAAATAAAAGAAAAATTAAAAGAATAGTTACCATGCACCCAACAGAAGAACAGATACATTACAAGACAAACATTGTGTGTTTCAACCTTTTTGGTCTTCTTCAAACAAGAAAAACATTCAAGACAATGAAAATGAAGGACAGTCGCTTATCTCCTCAGATTGGGCCCACTGCATTGCTTGACAAGTTATTAATGTAAGCCTTCAAGATGAAAGACTGGCATAACAAGTGAAGGCTCCTGTTCCATGCTGTCTTTCATATGCATCGCCGTATGTGCAGATTGTCTTGGCCCAGGCGCAGTCTTCCTTGCCTGACAAATCGTTTAACATAGGCCACTTGTTCTATCAAATCTCAAGGGGCTGACTTGACAAATGAAGGCCTGTTCCATGCTGTCTTTTTTTTTTTTGTGTATGCTGGGCTGATACTCCTGCAGACACTTCCTGTATGGATAGGCAAGTATTAAACCCATCTGGCCAACAAAGGGAGTGGAGTTTTGTGTGTATGACCGTTTTTTTTTATCCCACCATTAAGGCAGCCATACTCCAACTTCAGGGAAGGTGCATGCTATGTGTAACATGTCGTCCATATCAACGGCCAAACTGGCCTTCTCTTCCGAAGTTGGTGATGGGATTTTACGTGTGTGCAAGATGTCATGCGTGCGTTCACACACGGAACCTCGGTTTATAGTCTCATTCGAAGGACTGTATGGGAAATGGAGTCAGAACCAATGATAACTCTGAGGGAAAAATCCCCTTATACCGAAACGGCTCGGCGGAGATTCAAATCCGCAGCCCCAGGATTACAAGTCTGGCGCTCTACCACTGAGCTTTTCGGCCCCCCATGCTGTGTCTGATTTCATATGCATTGCCATGTGCACAGATTAGCTTGGCCATGGTGCAGTCTGTGTTGCCTGACAAATTGTTTCATGCAGGTCGCCTGTTCAGCAAATATCGGACAAATGATGTGTCTGATTTCACATGTGTTGCATTATTGCCGTGTGCGCAGATCAGCTTGGCCAAGGTGCAGTATCTGATCCTGGACGAGGCAGATCGCATGTTGGATCTTGGGTTTGAACCTGATATCCGCCGGCTGGTGGACACAATGGGCATGCCCACCCAAGACGGAGCGCCAGACCCTGATGTTCAGCGCCACCTTCAAGGAGGAGATCCAGAAGCTAGCATCGGATTTTCTCAATGACTATCTGTTCATCACGGTGGGCATTGTGGGTGGGGCCTGCTCCGATGTCACGCAGACCTTCTTGGAGGTGGACCAGGTGCAGAAACGAGAGATCCTCTGTGAGATCCTCAATGACATGGGTAGGTAAACACTGAACGTCTTTTTTTTTTCGTCACTGTGTGTGAGACATGTTGATCATTAAATTGTATAGGTGGGCAGCAGAACATGTGACTTGCAGTGTCTAAAGGTTTACTGACATGGACAGGGAGAGCTTTAGAACGTCATAACAGTGTATCATGGTTAGGATTTTTTACCATCATGGTGTTCAACATCGACTCGGATTACAGATTCTACAGAATGACAGTCCATTGTATTATTTGAAAGGTAAGTATTTTGGATTTCATACACTTCAGGAATTAAGATTCTCAGCTGTTTTGAATACACCATTGGAAACATGCTTTTTGCCAGTTGAGCTATGTCAAATTTTTATTAAAAAGAATAGCATAAAGATCAGCCATTAATTCCTGTTTGTGGTACTTTTTTTCCGGAGTTGTTATCATGACTGCATGCAAAAGATGGACATTGTCAGCTTGGGAACTGTTCAAAACAAATGGGACAAGCCTAGAAGTTTGAGGATTCAATAGTTTACATGAAGTGGAGATGAGTGTGAGTGGCAGGAAAAGTGAACAAGATGAAGGAAATCGAGGCAGACATATTCTTAAAGTATTGCAACCATGTTGTTCCTTTTCTTGTAATGCTGCCAAATCAGTAATGGGTCCAAAGGTTGCATTGCTTTGAATAATTGTTTAAAAATGGCCTCGAAATGATAGTCTTTGTAAAAAATGTTTAGAATGGCTCAGATGAGACAGATTAAAACCCTTTCTCAGTCTGTGCCTCCCAGAATGATGATCTGAACCGCAAACATTCATTTCTTCTAACACATGTTGGTTGGGCTAAAAGCAGCATTTTCTCACCCAATAAGTTTTATGACCTTTGATGCCTCAAAACAGTTGGAAAGTGCTGGGGATGTATACAGGCTCTATAGTATTGGATCTTTTGCCCTGTCCTTAGACTGGCTGTGACAGTGGTCCATTCCAGGATGCTTACAAGGGTGTCATGGTGTAAGGTGTTCTTTACACCAGCTTTCCTTCCCTAAACCCTGTTCATTTAGAGGGCCGATGGCTGTGCATCCTTTAAAGCAAAGGTGTGTTCGAATGGAAGTCGTGGAGGAAGCATCAGTTAAAATTTTATGTTGCCTCGGTTTAAAAAGGGTCCATGTAGTGTTGAAGAAAACGCCAGTTGGACATGTCTCCAAGGCTTTGAATGTGTGTGCAGGGACCGACAAGGTGCTGGTGTTTGTGGGTCAGAAGCGTAACGCGGACTTCCTGGCCTCCTTCCTGTCCCAGTCTGGCTACCCCACCACCAGCATTCATGGGTCAGTAGGAGGCAGTGGGTAGGGCCAGGAGGGGTGTGACAGCAAGGGCAAGAAAGAAATAGAGCAGACCTTCCATAGTCGCAAATCTAGAGTTTCACTGTTCTGAACAGGTTTCATGAAAACTCCACATTTGTGTATGTACTCTTCTAGATGATATTGGTACAAAAGTTTTGCCATTAATGCAGGTACAAAAGTTTTACCATTTAATATTGGTACAAAAGTTTTGCTATTGTAAGATTGGCACAAAACTTTTGCCATTGTAATATTGGTACAAAAGTTTTGCCATTGTAATATTGGTACAAAAGTTTTGCCATCGTATATTGGTATAAAAACTTCAGCATTGTAATATTGGCCTCAAAAATTTTGCTGTTGTAATATTGGCACAAAATTTTGCTTTTTAATATTGGCATAAAAGTTTTGCCATTGTAATATCAGCACAAAAGTTTTGCCATTGTGATATTGGCACAAAAGTTTTGCCTTTGTTAAAAGGGCACTCAGGGAGAATGCAACAGCCTCTGCCAGAGCCAGTCTGACCAGCTACATTGGTTTGTTAACCAGATCGGCGCCATGCATGAATATGTATAGATGTCTGCATATCTAAGAAGCCTGGATTCCCATTGATGTCCATGCATTATTTCTGGATAAATTTTTGTGGAAAGTTTGAAAAATATTCCATCTTGGAGGATTAGAGCTGGTGGAGTAGTCTTAGATCAGCCCTTTAATCACTGCACCAAAACTTCTGTTGCCTGCCCTTCCTTGAACCAGATACTGTGCTGTTCCTCCTGGTGTGGATGAATTGAAATTGACTAAGATTTTGCATAATCTTGCTGACAGAGAAACCAGCTGACATGGGGAAAACGTCGCCGTATAACCTCATCAGGGTGGAAGAAAAATGCACCTTGTGGTTTAGGTCTTGATGTGTGTTTTTTTTTTCCATTATTTAGACGGGATTGTTTGAAGTGTAAAAGAACCCCTTTGCATTGGGCACAGTGTGTGTGTGTGTGTGTGAGGGAGAGAGAGCTACATATATGGTACTATGGGTATGCTTGGAATTTTCAGTTGTATTCTAGAAATCCTTTGCTGGATACTTCTTCCCTTCTGTTGTCGTTTTTTTTCATTCTGTTTGTTCCTTTATCCTCATGTTGCACGTTGACTTTTTTCTTTAAAGATACTGTTCACCTTGCTCTCATTGTAGAAGTTACGGTGTGGTTTTATTACTAAACTGAATTGTTCTATGTCAAGGACATTATTTGCCAGGTGGCTACAGTTGGATAGACTGCTTTTTTTGTGTGTGTGTGTGTGACATTTTACGTTGTATGTCAGTTTTTCATGTGCTAGGCTCTTTGAATGCAAGCTCAGATTAGTCCTCAGGTGAGAAAGAAATGGGATAGTTGATACCTACGCACCTCGCTTATTTTGTCTGTCAGCAAGATGATGCATAAACTCACTAAGCAGTAAACTGATTTGACCCATCTTACAAAGTGGAGTGCAGCTCGGGGACAAGGCCGGGACGGGACAGGGGGTGTGGATGTGGATCACCTGGGGGATCCAGGATCCCCTCAGCCAGTGGAGGGTGTATTGTCTGCTGAACATGAGGAACGGGGTGAAGTGACTGTCAAGCAGTGTCTTTGATGTCATGTATTTTCATGGAATGTAGAGCATTGAGGCATTGAGGAGATTTAAACATTTTATATGTTCATGTCTAACTGGGGGGAAAAGACTCCTGCAAACTCTTTCCACTTATATCAACTATTATTTACACTTTAACCAACAGGACTAGAGGATCCTGATGAACTGTTAGTTGTGATGTCAGTGACTCTCCACAGAGATAAGGGACAAGGAAGTGGTAAATAATAACAACGGCTGTGTGTTCAGCTTCAGGAGATAACTTATAATGGCAACCATGTGTTCAGCTCCTTTACAAGATCATAACTATCCGGCTCCTGTCAGTGGAAATGAATGACCACAAACATACATACAACACTGGCCTGTGACCTGGTTGATTGTTTGCAGGGACCGTCTGCAGCGTGAGAGGGAGGAAGCACTGCGTGCCTTCAAGCAGGGCACCAGCTCCGTGCTGATTGCCACCAATGTGGCAGCCCGTGGCCTGGACATCCCCGAGGTGGCCCACGTCATCAACTACGACATGCCCAATGATATCGATGAGTATGTGCACCGCATTGGGCGAACAGGTCGCTGTGGCAACCTGGGGAAGGCCACCAGCTTCTACAACCACATCACCGACTATAATCTGGTGGGACACCTGGTGCGCATTTTGGCTGAGGTGAGTGGTGGTGTTTGCCCATTATTGGGCAATGAGAAGGTAGCACACATACACTGATGGGTGTTCACCACTGTGTGGGTCTGGGTTGAAAAGCTGCGAGCATAATGACCATTGCTGCACTTGCATGTGACAGCATGTTTATGATTGCTGCATAACCAGTGTTTTGCATGGATTATTTAAATGTCAATGATGACTGAAGGTGTGGATGGCAGATGGGTCTTGGTTGCCCTACGTGTAGACGAAGGCTCAGTAGTGGTTGCCATGTATGTTGACAAAGACTTAGTAGTGGTTCGTTGCCCTGTGTGTTGATGAAGGCTTAGTAGTGGTTCGTTGCCCTGTGTGTTGAAGAAGGCTTAGTAGTGGTTCGTTGCCCTGTGTGTTGACGAAGGCACTGCAGTGGTTGCCTGTGTGTTGACGAAGGCACTGCAGTGGTTGCCCTGTGTGTTGATGAAGGCTCAGTAGTGTGTGCCCTGTGTGTTGACGAAGGCTCAGTAGTGGTGGTTCTGTGTTTTGATGCAGGCTCAGTAGTGGTTGTCCTGTGTGTTGTCAAAGGCTCTGCAGTGGTTGTTGCCCAGTGTGTTGACAAAGGCTCAGAAGTGGTTGTCCTGTGTGTTGACGAAAGCTTAGTAGTGGTTGTCCTGTGTGTTGATGAAGGCTCAGTAGTGGTTGCCCTGTGTCTTGACGAAGGCTCTGTAGTGGTTCGTTGCCCTTTGTGTTGACAAAGGCTCAAGTGTTTGCCATGTGTGTTGACGAAGGCTCAGTGTGGTTGTCCTGTGTGTTGACGAAGGCTCAGTATGGTTGCCCTGTGTGTTGACGAAGGCTCAGTAATGATTGCCCTGTGTGTTGACGAAGGCTCAGTAGTGGTGCGTTGCCCAGTGTGTTGACAAAGGCTCAGTAGTGGTTGCCCAGTGTGTTGGCGAAGGCTCAGTAGTGGTTGCCCAATGAGTTGACAAAGGCACAGTAGTGGTTCCTTGCCCAGTATGTTAACGAAGGCTCAGTAGTGGTGCCCTGTGTGTTGACGAAGGCTCAGTAGTGGTTGTCCTGTGTGTTGACAAAGGTTCGGTTGTGGTTGCCCTGTGTGTTGATGAAAGGTTGCCCAGTGTGTCGACGAAGGCTCAGTCATGGTTGTCGTGCATGTTGCCAGGCACACCAAGAGGTTCCAGAGTGGCTCTCAAACTACGCCTCCAGCCAGGGTATGGGTGGAGGTGGAGACAGAGGGAGGGGGGCAGGACGGTTTGCTAGCAGGGACATCCGCCCCAGGGGCAAGGTGAGTGAAGTAGTGCCATAACAGTGGGATGATGTGTGTGTGTGTGTCTGGGAAGGATGTTTGGGCGGAGGACATGAGTGACCACGTGGGTGATGGCAGGCAACACAAAGGAGTGAGAGGGGCTACACCCGACGTTCATGGGTTTATTTTGAAGAGAACTTGCCTGCTGTTGTACCATAGCAGAGAATGATGTATATGTGTAACTGATAGTGTGTTGTTAGTTACAGTATAATCATAGTGTTTTCTGGAGATAGAATTATGGGAATATTGTTAGATTTGTTCTCTAAACACATAGATCAGGCTCCTCTAGTTTTCCATGAATTCATGATTTCATCAAAATGCAAATATGAAAATTCATTTGAAAAAGGAAGAAAGGAAGGAAGGAAGAAAGATAGGTTTCAGTGAAGAAATAAAAGGAGGAAGAACAGTGGCTGTGGAATCAGCAGAACAGTGGGTGTGTTTCTGGTATGTTAGTAGATGACCCAAAGTAACAGAATGTATGTTAAAGGTCTAGGCTAAAATGGGCAGTCGACAAATTCGAAATTAATTTCAGTTTGGCGTCGGCAAGACTCGCTCGTGTAAGTGAAATTGACAAATCCTGTATGAACAAGTAGTTCTGGTCATGGTTGGACCAAACAGGCAAGAGTTTTCCATCCCTACAACTGAACTGTTTGTGAAAAGGCGAGGGAGGGAGGGGAGGGCATTCCTGAGATCTTTGCAAATCGAGGGAAGAAACTTGCAAGGGAAAAGAGGGTCATGGGGGTGAGGGGACTTGGACATGGTGTCAGCAGTATGCTCAACCCATGGTAGTAGCAGGTAAACTTTGAATTAGCTGCCATGATTCTTGCGTTTTGTGGTACCTTTATGTTGTATGATGTCACTGGTCATTCCTCTTTTCTGTAATGGTGGAGTCTCCAGAATTCATATGTGCATTGGATCTAGTGTGTCTAAATAGTTTAGGGAACACTTGGAGGTGCATTTCAGTGGGCTTCTTAGAAATTGCAAAGTGATTTTCCAGTGCAGTTCAAACTGTTACTGGGCAAAAAGGCTCTTGTTTCTGAATGGGACACTGGCATTGAAAAGAACAGAATGCCTGTTGATTGGAGGAGGTGGAGGAAAAACGTCTGTTTTGTTAAGTGAGGGCAATGAAGAGACTGAATGCACCTTGGAGTTATATGTGAAGACTTGGGGTCTCCTTAAATTAACAAAGGAGGTTCTGCATTTTTGTGAGTGATGCTGAGTGGGTATTTGTATGTGTATGTGTGTGAATAGTGCTGAGTGAATATTTTTATGTGTGTGTATGTGTGTCTGAATAGTGATATCTCCGCAGCTGATTTCTATAGGTAAGAAACAAAATGGCTTGCTCTGCAGGACTGTGCACTTGCACTCCCATCAGTGCCTCATCCCTGGACCCCACCAGGGGTCTTCTGCTGCACCTGGAACTCTGCCCTTTGTTTCCTCCTCTGTATTTCAGATCCCTTGCCTGCCAAAAAGTGGATGATGCACCACTTGACAGTTAAGAATGGTGGACGCTGACACCATTTTGAAATCGGGTTTTTAAACTCTTTCCAGATGGAGGGGCAGCATGTCCACCATGTTCGGTAGAACTTCAGCAGTTTTGCTTCTCCTCAGTGGGGAGAGTAAATGCAAGCTGGCTGTGGCTCTTTGGTGGCAGGGTAGTAAAAAAATGCATTTTTTTTTTTTTTAAAGTGGCCTTCACACATCTGTTTAAGTATACTTGTAAGAGTCATTTAAGGTACAAAACTAGCGTTTCATTTAACCGTAAGCACTTTCGATGGCAGTTGAGTTGCTTCCCATGTTATGGTTAGTCCTGTTTGGGAATGTAAAGTTTGAAAAGGCATTTTTTTTCTCTTTTTTTTGCGAATTTAAAATAAAGAACAGATTAAAAACACTTAATGTCATGAGAAGTTCTTGTCTGCTAGATCTTTCGAACAGGGATTCTGATGCGTCTTTTTTGCCTCAAGAAAGTGATACTAGTGGTGAAACGGATGGAGATCATGTAGAAACAGCATCAGTGCTGGATTTTACTTCAGTAGCCAGTACAAGTGGATAGACTGACTGTGGTAGGGCCAGGGATGTTTGATGCTCGTCTTGGACGAGAGCTTGGACAATTAAGTTATGAATACCAGAGCTAAACACAGCATCCGTTTTTCATTAAGTACTCCACATCTGGTGTTGATTGCACTATATCTAGGGCTGCTGGACAGGTTTGCTGCTTACAACTACTGGTGAGTTTCTTGGAGGCAGGCTGGCCTGAAGATCAGGCAGAGACATTGTCAGTCACAACAGTGTTAGTGCAACAATAGTAGGTGAATGACTGTTAAGATGATGATGTCTGTTAAAGTGAAGAAATCTGCGCGTGTGTCTGTACTTGTCCAAACCTGTCTGTGAAGAAGTTTGAGTGGCCCAGCTGTTTTCTTTCAGCTGACGTCTTCATGTGACCTTGTGAAGTTTGGAAATGGTTTTGTGGCTGTAGCAAACATTGAAGTGAACTTTCCAAACCTGTAGGTGTCAAAGAAAACCAAGGAGATGGAAGAAGTAGACCAAAATACCTTTTTTTTTTTTTTTTTTTTTTTTAAAAAAAGAAAGACATAATAGAGAACACGTGACAACCTGATGTCAAACATGATGCAGAGTCGATTGCATGGAGAAAAACTGCACATGAAGATCTGCTGACCCCCCCCCCCCCCCCCCCCCCCCCCCCCAGCAAGATTCCAGTGCAGGAAAGAAAGGAGTTAGAACAGAGGACAAGTTCATGTTTCTAACCTCTCCTGGTACATTTGAGAGGGCAGAAGAGGGACAGGGTCATGCCAGGCCTGACTCCCTTTTTCCCTTGAGGGGACCATCAGACCCCCTTTTTCAAATCCTAGAATCAAAACTGATGAAGTTGACAATGTATCTTGTGTATGCTTTGTATCTTGCTTTTGCTGTATGATGAGGTTGACCATGCATCCCACTCTCTCGTGTTCATATGCCTTGAAATTTAGTTCTGTGCTCATTTTCCTTTTCAGTTTTACCACAGATGGCAGCATAGGTGGTGAGGGAGATGCGTGGGGAGGTGTGGACAACACCCGGTGATGATGAGAACTGGGACTGAGCAACACCGACCTCCGTTTCCATAGTCCAGCAGTCAGAATTTCCATTGTTATGTTCAGTGCGCCAAAAGGATGGTGCTTTTTGTTTTTTCTTTTCACTGATTCATTATGTTCACATTGTACTGCTTTTTTTTTTTTTTTTTTTATTTGTGATCCAGTTGAAATTTGAACAGGAGAGTTTTGAACATTTCGGGTGAAGATGGAGGGAGATGAAGCAAAGTTTTGCACCAAAAAAAAGGGGGGGGGGGGGGGGGGGGGGGGGGGGGGGAATCTAAATCCGTGATACATTGATTTAATGTTTACTTTGAAACAAGATCAGGATCTTGTTGATGTGAAAGAGATGGAATGAATGAAGATGTTGGAAACACGTTTTCTAACTTGGAAAACAAATGGAAATGTGCTTTAGGCATAAAAGTTGCTGTAAACATTATTTCAGATGTTGAGTTGAAGTTTACAAATACTGTGCTTCTCAGCAGGGTGAAGATTGTTACTGAAAAGCTTGAGGTAACATTTTCATTAGTTTGCAGATCATCAAGCGGAAAGTCTGAAGTACAGACTACTACTGGAAAGCTTGAAGGTGGTAGTTGCTGAAGAGCATGAAAAATGGTGAAGGAAAAGCTTGGAAGTGACAGTTGTTGAAAAGCTTGAAGATTGTCAAAACTGAAGACGGGTGTGCTGGAAAGCTTGAAAAATGCACTGAAATGCTTGAGGATCAGATTACATGTGAAAATCTTGACTTGAAAAGATTTTTGCTGGAAAAGCTAGTCTGATGACATAGTTTGAAGTAGTGATTACAAGCTTGCAGATAGTGAAGCAAAACCTTCAAGGTTGTTTTTGAAAAGAACTTGTCGAATCGCTAGTAGCAATTGTTTTGAAAGTATGTATGTGGGCACAGTAATGCTGCCGAGAGGGCAGGAAAGATGACACACAGCAGTGCTTGAAGATTACCTGTTTCAATAAATATTGGAGCTTGAAAGCTAATTTGAAGACAGCTTCTGAAAAAACTTCAAGCAAAGATAGTTGTTGCTTGAAAGCTTAAATTGCAGAGTTGAATTGATTGTTCATGGAGTTCTTCAAGAGATTTCTGAAATGTTGGAAATGCAGTTTCAGTAAGCCTACCAGAGCAATAGATGCTGAAAGGTAAGTAAAGAAATACCATCAGAATGGAAGAAGGGTGTCCTTGCAAATGGTGGTTTGGACAGGGTTTTGGTGAAAACCCTCACTGCCTGTTGCATTTGTCAAATACAGTAGGTTGGATTTTGCATTGCCATTGATGAGTGAAATAGTGATTGTTCTCTACTGGCATTTCATTATCCCTGAGACCTGTGATATTTGGAGTTTGAGGCATCAGGTATTTCACCTTGAGGCAGTTATTCTCTACATTTTATAAACCGGTTGTGCCATTTTAAAATACCGTCTTTCCCATTTTTCACCCATTGCTTTCTAAAGCAGTCGCGAGGAGGTGGGGTTATACTTGATTTTTTGTTGGTATATTGCTTGTTTTGAAGAGGATGTCATGTCTGAATATGCTGTATTTTTTTTAATGTGCCAAACAGGCTTGTTTTTCTTTTTCCATATGTTGAGTTTTATTGCCAAATACGTGACTTTCCCCCAAAACACTTTTTGTGTGTGTGTTTGTTGGCATGAAAATGGTTTGTTATAAATGTAACAAAGCAGTGAGGTTTGACATCCTCAGCTGGGCACTGGGGGTCATCCAGCAAACACACCTTGCAAATGCCAGGTGACAGACAGCATTTCACAGAGGGCAGGAAGCCCCGACTATGTTGAAGCACATGGCCAGCACCCTTTTTTTTTTTTTTTTTTTTTTTAAAGTGGTCTAATGGCTGTAGCTTTGTCAAGACTGACTGTGTTAGGACTGGGCTCTGTGAAAAGCAGGACCCACTGACTCTCCTGCCACTGTCCCTGAACTGAATCAGGCTGAATTTGATGAACAGAGGTTGCCAGCAGAAATGTTCTATCCCTGGAGCAAACTGAACCAACCACCTCCAGTTCTGCAGCCCCAAGGCCTAACCATTGGACTACAGGCTGCTCTGCATGGATGGTGTTTCTCACAAAGGTTCTGACTGCAGTACATGTTTTTGTTTTTTTTTTTTATCAGTGGATGTATGATGAAAACATGCAATGAAGCATAGTAGGTCGAGTGTCCATGGTCAGATGTGAAAATTGAACCAACCCCCCCCCCACCCCCCCCCTTTTTTTTTTTTGTTTTTTTTGTTATAATTTCCAAACTGGGTATGTCCACTCCTGGTTTTCTTTGAAGCACTAACGTGCAATTCCACCTAGACCATGGGTTTGTTTATGGCAGTTTAGTGCACACCCACAATCTTACAGTTCAATATGATTGGATCCGGACATGTAAAAGTCCTTGTGGAGATAGTACAGATATTTTCCCTACCTTCTAAATGTTCTATGCAAGAAAGTAGCTCTTCTCCGTCACTCTGTCTTTTTCTTTATGGTCTGTTTTTCTGTCTTGTGTTGCTGAAACTGTGTGTTTTTCGTTAATAACCACACCGGGCCCTTTCAGGCTGTTGCGAAAAAGAGAAAGGTCCAGTTCTGAAAAAGAGGGCGGCAAGAGGTCATGAAAGCTGAAGCATTGACATCTGTAGCTTCACTGTTGCTTGCAGGCTTGACAGTTCTCTTGTTTTCCATGAACAAGTCTATTTTATCAAAGGGACCAAATTTTCATGTATGCTTCGAACAGTATGCACAAATCATCTTTTTGTTGTTATTGTCCAATTCATACTTGAGATCTACAATTATAAACAACAACAATGCAGGGGCAGAAATGCCATGGTATAAAATTCATGACATTCCCCAGTCGTAGCAATACAGGAGAAGATGAAAAAGAGACCTGCGACTGACACCAGTAAATTACATATGGAAAAGATTTGACGCCAACACACCAATGGACAATACACGACTGCAACAACACTCCCTGTACACGATGTGATTTTTCATGGACAACTCCAAAATTGTTAAAACCATAGGTTTATTATGCCATAGGTAGAATAACGGTACTGCAAAGCATAAAAAGTACTGCTAGGGAGGGGAGGGGGGGAATGGGTAAACAGCTGACAGGCAGGACGAAATAGCAGATGGGCAAATATATACAATGCACATGATTTAATCAAAACAACAAAAATCATAATACTGAAATAAAAGTGGATGACCAGGAAAAAAAAATGGAGTCCATGTCTACACGGGTTGGTGACTGGCTCCATTTTGCCTTGGTCTCGATCCGATGCCCACTGTGATTCCCCACCTCCCCTTTCCTCTCCTTCACCAACAACCACCCTCTCCTTTCAAACATATTCCCCATCCTCCCTTCTCAGCTCCCAGTATTGTGAATGTAGGATGTATGCTGTAATTCACGTAGTGAGGAGAAAACCCTGTGTTTCTTTCATTAGCTCAGGTCTGGATCCATACTCCATACATGGTGTGTAGTAAGGTCCTGCTGTAAAACACAGCTGCTTGTCTTCAGGATCGAAATTCGAGAACCAGAAGACGAAGGGGGGGTGGGGTTGGTAAGTTGAAGACAGGACAGTTCTGCTTTTGACCTATAGCATTTCCAATCCCAAAATGCATTTTCCATTGACGCAACAACAAATATCAATATATCATGGGTTTTATTCTGCAGTGATTTATCATTCCAGTCATAAAATTGCCCTTTAAGCCCCATATCTTGAAACAAAATTTGGACGTTTCTGATTTTTTCTACAAAACTCCAAAACAATTTGGGGAAATTTTTTCTGTTGATTCGTGAGGACTGCAGCTATGGTAAAATGTTTGTGAATCCGTGTTGTTTTCGCCATTGTGTAAGTTTGAAGTTTGCACTTGATCATCATGCGGCCCACAGGATTGTCTAGATCCTCTACAAATGAACTGCAATCACCTTGGGAGAGTGCACTGAATACTGGAGAAGGGGAAGGGAGGGCAGGGCAGGTTGCTTCATCACAAACAACAAATGCCTACATACATCTCTCCTTCCATCCTGTACATGAGAATGTGGGTCACAAGTCTTTCACCTCAAGTTACACATCGCCACCTTTTTTTTTTTTTCTTTTTAAACAAAGGGGAAGGAGGGGTAGACAGCAGCAGGTCGAGTACAGATGGTTATCACAGTTATGCTGATCTGTTGTCTGACTACAGTCTGATAGTTTGTCATGCTACAGTCTGATAAAGCTGGTCTGTTCTACTACACAGTCTGATAAAATGGTCTGTTGTCCTACAACAGTCTGATGACACTGGTCTGTTGTCCTACTAGTCTGTTAAGTGGTCTGTTGTCCTGCTACAGTCCGATGAAGTCTGTTGTCTTGCAAGTCAGATGAAGCTGGTCTGTTGTCCTACTACAGTCTGACAAGTTGTCTGTTGTCCTGCTACAGTCCAGTAAGTGGACTGTTGTCTTAGAACAATCTGGTGAAGCTTTTATCTCATCCCACTACAGTCCAGTGAAACTTGTCTGTTGCACAGACGAGGGAAATGTGGCAGCAGGTCAGGAAGAGCGGAGGGTGTTGAAGAGAAGCTGCTGTGCTGCGATCATACGACGGTGAGGGAGCGCTGGAAGTTGTACATGTGGCGTGGTTTTTCTTCACAGGGCAGACCCTGGGGGGTGACCAGGTAACTCCTCTCTGCCACAGGCACGTCCTTGCCTCGAATACGTTCCCTGTACAACACAGTACATGGCTTTCATACACCTTGTACACTGATGTCAAATGTTTGGAAAATGACAAAAAAGTACAAACATTGAACATTTCTTATTCTCCCTCTCTATGTACATATGTGTGTGTTGTGTCTATGAAAAATGTTAAGTTCTCCAACAAAGTTAGACATTGCACTTCAAACAATGTGCAAATATATGCCATTAAGCATTCTTACTTTGAAGGAAATTCATCTCCACGACTGTGACTACACCAGGATTTTGCCAATAGGGTTGATCACAGTGAGAGACATGGTGTCTCTTTCAACAAAGTCGGTGTCTGCAGTCTCATCAAGAAGAAAGACACCACATCCCTCAACGTGATCAACCCTTTCGGCAAAAGCCTGGCGTAGTCATGTTGGCACAGTACAGTTGAATTTACTACATTTTATTAATACACCAATACACACACATCTGTACATACATACACACACACATACATACATCACATACACGCACACACACATACATACTCACATACACACACATACTCGCATACACACACATACTCGCACACACACGCATACATACTCGCACACAAACCATTGGTAATCTACTGTCATGTTGAAACTTTTGATGGTCATTTCGAAAAGTAGTCAATGTTGGGAGGTTACTCTGTATTCTTTCTCTAAGTTGATGCGTTAACTGACCTCATATGGAGGGGGAGATGGGAACACGCATTTTTATATTCTCATGAACATGACCTGCAGTGTATGACTTGGGGGCTAAATACCCATTAAAAATGCTGGACCTGCAGGTGTGCCTTACTTTCTAAGACTGGCAATTTGTCATGTGAAATCCTAGATGTACACAATGAACAATCTTTAAAATGTTGCCTTTTGTACTTTTAGTTAAACACCTATGCTTATTATGCACAGCTGAAGTCCAGGACAGCAAACAAATCCAAGTTTATTATTGGCTCAAGACAGCTGAAATCACCCAATTCAAGTTTCTCCAAGGTCAGTACTCACTTGAGGAATTTCTCAAAGGCATAGCTGGGTTTGGTGGTCTTGGATTTAAAGTCACTCTGATGTCCATTGCGATGCTGAGCTTCCTCAAACTTCTGGATGTCATAGCGACCAGCCCCCACTGGGTTCTGTAAGGAAGATCAAGGTTTAGCATTCTGTCATATGGCTAGCTTGGACAACATCCTGGGTTCTGTAAAGAAAACCAAGGTTTAGCGTTCTGTCATATGGCTGGCTTAAGACGACCTCCTACTAGGTTCTGTGATGAAGATGGTTTTAATATTGTGTCATCCAGCCAACTTGCCCCACCCCTCCCCTGCACAAGTTCTTTAACCAAGACTGAAGTTCACTGTTGTTATACACAAAACTTAGGGTAGCCCATGATTCTTTTACATTGAAAATCACATTCATATGCATGTGCAGGGACGCACATACAGTTTGTGCACATATGAACAATGGAAGAAAATGAGGAAACAAATCCTGTTTATACATGTGCAGGAATACAAATAGTTTGTGCACATACAAGCAAGAAATAAAAATGAGGAACAAGACCTTTTCATATTTTAGACTTCAGGTGTCGTTACAAACAAACAAACAAAAAAAAAGGTAAAACATTCAAGCTTCCTACTTTGCTAGATATATACATCACTTTCACCCCCCAAAAAAATGAAGGCATAACTCCATCCGCAATTGATGTGTGGAGTGATGAGGGGAGGTGTGCCTGACTCATGAAGGCCAGGCCATGTCTTGTGTGCAATTTCAAACCGGTGGATTCATGTGGAATCTGTTGTGGCCTTGGCAACAAAATACACTCTGGTTTTCCTTCACTCACAAAGTTGCCAGTAAAGAAGCGCTGGGCCCGCCGGTCAACGCGTTCCGCAGAGGACAAGAAGCCAGGCTGTTTGTGGTTGTGAGGTTTGCTCAGCTGCCCAGGGTCGTAGGTGCCAGGGCCTGGGAAATTCTGCACACACACACCGCTCAGCTCAGCACTGTAAACTACACGCGCATGAATCCAAGCATACAGGCACATGTAAACGTGCATATAGCACGCCTGCACACACATTGCTGAAATGGTGATGCAGACAATGTTAGTTTGGTATCCCAGGCATGAGGGGTTTGTGTGTAGTCTACATCTCTTACAGCTTATCACGAGACCCCCTTCCTCTACTTTTTTTGTTATTCAAATGTATTAGAATTACTTCAGATTTACTTGTGTGGCTGTAACCTTGCACACCAGCTGCTGGTGTGGCATGTACATGGACCAGGTCTGCCTGCAGTGATGCCTCCTTAGTGATGCTAAAGTCCAGGGACCAATGTTGCAAAACTTCTCATCAAATTACAGTGACAAATTTGCCATACCATCAAGAGAAAAAAACACATCATCTGTGTATTGCACAGTAACAAGCTGCCTTTCTCTTAACCATGAAATATCTTCATGGCACTCTAACATTCTCCTATTCAGTTTGTCTTCATACAAAACTCTTCACGGGAAACTAAAGCTATAAGTTTGAAAAAAATATATATATAACTTTGCATGCAACCCCCCCCCCCCCCCCCCCCCAAAAATGTGTATATATATATATATAAATATATATATATATATGCACAAGGACAATCTTAAATGGATAAACGGACATCAATCCATCATTCATGCCAGTCCTAGACCATCTGAAGTGATGATTGAAGAGAATCAAACTTTTTGTTGGCTGGCTGTTCATGCATTATGGTAAACAGAAAGGGTCATCAGATTTCTTTTAAAAAATCTTTCCAAGATTGCACCGTAAACTGCACACAACGCTGATCATAGTTTACTGTAGAAAGGTAAACCAAACATGAAACAAGCAAGAAGCTTGGCAGCTGGTGGTAGCAATAAATACGCTGGTTCACTGGGTCTGCACAGTGCTAAGCCATGTATAGATCCTAGACGCCTACAATCAGATTGCATCTTGTTCACCAACCTTGTTTTCACATATTTTCTTTTGGACTGCAGGATTTTTCTGTTTGAAAGGTAGTACTTTTCTTTATGTCAGCACTCATGTATTTATTTACTTTTTGTTGTTGTAAATCTGTTTTCCGAGTACCCCAGCAGCTGAAAAAACGGGCAAAGTGGACTCTCCCATGCGCTGCTGCACCGGCCTCACCTGCTCTCTGGGGCACTGGGACAGGACGCTGCTGTTGTAGATGCGCTCTGTCGGAGGGCGCGCGGGTACTGGGCCACTGTGCCGAACTTGCCCTTGCGCTGTTTGTGTTCTCCATTCCACTCGTCCAGCGAAGATTTGATGTCATACTGGCCTGGACCTAGGTTGGCTAATTTCTGAAAGAAGATGAGGGGTGTTTTTTTTTTTTTCTTCTCCAATTTATTCATTTATAGAAATGAAACCAAAAAAGTCAATATGCAGGGTTTCCTTCTCTGTAAGTTTTGCGTTCACTCGGTCAACAAATGCACTGTCCGTACACTTGCTGTAAATACACCCACCATCAAGACACCTACTGTCAACGCACTCATGGTCAACATACTATCACACACTCATGGTGACAAAAGCACTGTCAACACACTCGTAGTCAACGCACTCTCAACACACACAGTCAACAAACGCATTGTCAACACGCTAATAGTCAACAAATGCACTGTCAACACACTCATAGTCGACAAACGCACTCTCAACACACACAGTCAACAAACGCATAGTCAACACGCTAATAGTCAACAAACGCACTCTCAACACACTCATAGTCAACAAACGCACTATCAACATGCTCATAGTCAACAAACGCACTGCCAACACACTCATAGTCAACAAACGCACTGTCAAAACACTCTGTCAACAAACGCACTGTCAACACACTCACAGTCAACAAACACTCTGTCAAAACACAGTTATCAAACATACTGTCAACAAATGCACTGTCCACACATCACAGTCAACAAACGCTCTGTCAACACACACAGTCAACAAACGCACTGTCAATACACAGTCAACAAACGCACTGTCAACACACTCACAGTCAACAAACGCTTTGTCAACACACTCGTAGTCAACAAAACGCACCGTTAACACACTCATAGTCAACAAACACACTGTCAACACATCGTAGTCAACAAATCGACTGCCAACACACTCACAGTCAAACACACTGTCAACACGCAGTCAACAAAATGCACTGTTAACACACTCAGTCAACACACACACTATTATGGTCAACACACCCGCAGTCAACAAACAGACTGTTATGGTCAACAAACGCACTGTCAACACACTCACAGTCAACAAACACACTTGTGGTCAACAAACACACTGTCAACACACTCACAGTCAACAAACACACTGTCAACACACACTGTCAACACACTCACAGTCAACAAACACACTGTCAACACACAGTCAACAACACACTGTCAACACAGTCAACAAAGGCACTGTCAACACACTCACAGTCAACAAAGGCACTGTTAACATGCCCACAAAGGTCAAAGCTGGCACTGACCGGAGCAGCAAAGTGGCCGTCGGAGATGGGTTTGTTGCGGTCGCCGGGAGAAGAGATCATAGGGCCCACGTAGACTCGTGACTTGTTGACCAGCTCCTCTGAAGAACTTTTGAAGTTGTATGTTCCAGGACCCAGGTGACAACCCTGAACACCACACATCACACTGGATTCATGACAATGCCATAATACCGCACACCATGCTAGACTGACACAATGCTGGAGAGATTTTGTTTCATTCTTTTTTTAAAAGGACAAATATCATTATGACATCGACATAATGCCACACACCTTGTTGGATTGACTCAATGCTGGAAAGATTTCTTTCTTTCTATTCTTTTGTAAAGGACAACAATGATTATGATGACACTGACATAATACCAAGAGATTCCTTTCCATTTTTTTTTTGAAAGGACAACAATGATCATGATGATATCAACATAATGCCATACACCATGCTGGACTGACGCAACGCTAGAGAGATTTCTTTCCATTTCTTTCTTTAAAGGACACTAATGATCATGATGAGATCAACATAAAACACACACCACACTGAATTGACACAATGCTGGAGAGACTTCTTTCAATTCTTTTTTAAATAATGATTATGATGACATCAGCATAATACAAAAGATTCCTTTCCATTCTTTTTCGAAGGACAATAATGACTGGATAACGCCAACATAATTGCTGGCTTAAAGTCTGTAGTGATGATGATGACAACGACATAATCACAGAATGAAATTCTGTAATAATAATTACAACATCAGCATAAATACTGGCCCTAAGTCAATCATATCATTGACAATCATGGCAACATCGACATAATGACTCAAGAGTCAAAGATGACAACATCAAGATATTTTATGTGAATGATGATAATGACAATGACAACAGTAATATGACTACAGCCTTGATATAAGATTAACATCAACAAAATGAGTCAGAGTCAAAAATGTTAACGTCAGCATAATCATTGGCCTACAGTGAAAGATGATAAAGACTATTTGAATATCATTACTAACTTAAAGTCAATAATGATAATTTTAAAAAAAAAACATAATTACCGCATGAAAGCCAAAAAAGGCAAAGACAAGATTATGATTACTGGCTGGCCTAAACTCAATGTAAAGGACAAAATAATGTAATTACTGCTTTAAAGTCACTAATGATAATGACAAGATCATGATCAACTGGCCTTACATCAATCATGATGAAGACATCGGCATATTACTTACCTATCATCTCCCGTTTCTGCAATACAAAAACCGCACGCAGTACTCCCCTGCTCCCAAACACACAGTCTTCAGGTGAAGCTGCCTTCCACCTGTGGTACTGACGTCATCCTCAGAGGAGGGTTACAGGCCCCACAGCTAAACCCTTCCACGGTCACCCCTTCCCCTACTCTATCTCCACTCCTTTTCCCACCCGGCACAAGTCTGCTCTGCTCCAGTCACCTCCATTCTGCCCCCCCCCCCCCCCCCCCCCCCCCCTTACCGATATGAACTAGATGCTGCACTTGCAGGCATTTCTCGACTCTTCACAGAAACTCCCACAGTCTTTGACTACAACATCAGAACCATCAGCAACAAGACCGCTGACCTTCAAAGGAAGAAAGGAGAAGCAGAAGACATCGGAACCGTCAGGAGCTTGATGACCAATGTTAAGAGACAAAAGAATTTGGTTATGGAGGGCAAGATGATTTATTAACACACATAGCACACAAATCTTCTTTTTTTTTTTTTCCCTTTCAAAACGTCTATCAGAAAATGTAAGGCACACTCAACGCACATTCCTAAAATGGAACGCTAAGGTCATACCACAGAGGGCTGACTGCGAGAGCCGGAGTGAGCGTCCAACATGCCTTTGGTGCTGGTCGAGCGCTGGGCCTTCTCTTCGATCATGGAGTGAGGCACCCTCCCTTGCCGTAGGTCCCGGGGCCTGGAGTGGCGCTCTGCATGTAAACACATGACAGCTGAATGTAAACAAATGACGGCTGAATGTAAAACCCATGACATCTGAATGCAAACCCATGACATCTGAATGTAAAACACATGACAGCTGAATGCAAAACCCATGACAGCTGAATGTAAACACATGACAGCTGAATGTAAACCCATAACAGCTGGTGAGGAGAGTCAGGATCCATGAGACAGCAGGGGAACCACAGACTGGACACAATGCACCTTGAACATGTTCAGCATCATGTCGGACATATTCAAAATGTTGCACATATTCAGCAACATGTAAAACAATCTGTGAATCAGTCTTCTGCATAACATGAAATATACCGGGTCATGTGAAACAACCTGTGGAATGATATATTCAGCATTGTATGAAACAATAAAACAATCTGTGGGATGATATATTCAGTATTGTACTAAACAATAAAACAGTCATCATCATGTGAAACAGTGAAATCATTTTCAGCGTGGTGTGAGACAATCTGTGAAACATTCAACTGTAGGTGAAAGAGTCGCTGAAACACAGCAGCTCACGAAACATTCTGTGACACCTAACATGCACTATGGGAAACATCATATGAAAAATGTTCACACAACGTAAAACAATAAATGACTGAATACATTCAGCATCTGGTGAAACAATCCTTGAAATCATCAATGGAGAAAGAAACAGAAGTATGAAATGACTGTTACTGCTCTTCATGCATGCCGGCTTTGTGAACTCCTTGGGAACATTTCCATGTTTATTTCAATACCAAGTCATAGCTTGCTCGGATATATTTCCCGATAACAGGGCAGCCTCATATGCTGCTCTCAGTCTGACAGCCACCATCTTTTTCCTTCTGGAAAGTGACTATATTGCCGTAATAGCTCAGTGGTAGCACGTACTTGTCATCTTGGTGATCCTGGGGTTGTGGGTTTGAATCTCCGACAGGCCATTTCAGTACAGGGTGATTTTTCCCTTGGAGTTAACATTTGGTTCTGACTCCATTTCTCATACAATCCTTTGAATGAGACTGTAGACAGAGGTTCCATGTGTGAATGCACGCATAACATCTTGCATGCACGTAAATTGGCCCTTGGTATGGATGACATGTTACACATAACATGCACCCTGTGTGAGAAATTGAAGAAATGAAGAAAGTAAGGAAACTGAGCGAATGATATATTGAATGATATTGACTGGATGATACGGGAAATGACTGAATGAAGCACCAGCAGGCAGCTCTTCAGTTGGCAATGCCCAGCTAGGCAGTCTGTTGCATCCATGTGACTGCGGATTGTCAGCGCCTACAGCCTTTGGCAAGGTGCTTTGTTAATGTGCTGTTAGAGTCATTATCATCATCTTTCAAGAGAAATCATACGGTGAAGCCTGCAGTCACCGGGTTCAAGCTGTTGCCATATAAATGTGAATCGGCTAGCTGTACTTACAGAACTTTCTCGGCTGAAGCGTGCTGCTCGTCCATCACAGATGCCCCGCACACTGCAGGGCTTGTCCTCCATCACGTTAATGAAGTCCTTGATGTTGTACGACCCTGGCCCAGCTTCCTTTTCTGTCAGAGTGGCACACAGGAGTCACAATGGTACCCAAATCATTGTCCTTATGTCACACAATGACCACAATGGTTCATGGTACTCAGATCATTATCCACGTGTCATACACGTGTACCATTTTATGGTACCCAGATCATTATCCACGTGTCATACAGTGACCGCATTTTATGGTACCCAGATCATTATCCACGTGTCATACAGTGACCGCAAATGGGTATCCATGTGTCACCAATGACCGATGTTTCATGGTACCCAGATCATTATCCATGTGTCACACAATGACACGTTTCATGTACCCCGATCATTATCCATGTGTCACACAATGACCGCAACGTTTCATGGTACCCAGATCATTATCCATGTGTCACACAATGACCGCAATGTTTCATGGTACCCAGATCATTATCCATGTGTCACACAATGACCGCATGTTTCATGTACCGCATCCATGTGTCACACAATGACCGCAATGGTTCGTGTATCACTCTCATCATTCCATGCAGCATCTTTCAAAGTCCTGACAAGGATACTGCAAACACTACGGACAAAGAGTATTATCAGAACAAACTTAAGCACTTAGGACAAACAATGCAATCTCCAGAAAAAAAAACAACATTGAAATCTGAAGACAAACAACATCCCCAAAATGAACACAAACAATGATGACAAACAACATCTCCAGAGCAAACATCTTCAAAACAAGCACTAACATTCTGGACAAAAATAACACCTCCAAAACACAAATGCAAGCATAAAGAACAAAAAACATCTTGAGAACAAGCACGGCCACATTTAGATCACTGCACACAGGCACTGAAGAGCACAGCAGAACTGGAAGTGTTATTTCTGACTGAAGAGTACGCTTCCTTACAGTGCCAGCCTTCCACAGGCTGAACTGTCCAGGGCGTGTCTCCTCGCCACTCAGATATGTTCCCTATCCTACTCCTTCCCCCTCCTCCTCCCCCACCATGTTCAGCATGTTTAACCAGTTGCAGTGCCAAGTTGGGGTTAGTTTACAGAACAAAAGGACTCTGAATCCAATTCCAATCCAAATCATGCAAGGTCTTACGACCTCTACAGTTATTTAACCAGTTGCATGTGCTAAGTTGGGGCTAGTTTACAGAACAAAAGGATTCTGAATCCAATTCCAATACAAGGCATGCAAGGCCTTTTGACCTCTACAGTTAACCCATCTCCGTCCCCCCCCCCCCCCCCCCCTCCCCCATCTTCCCCTTTTCTGTAGATGAGGAATGGAGGGAATCTGTTGTTTGTGTTCTTCATGGCGCCTGATGTCAAGTCCCTCTCACTGCTTCTCCAAGCCATCAAGTGGCATTACTCCTGCCATGGTGGTTGCATTTTCATCTACGTCTGTTGGTTTGCTGGTCTGTCGGTCAGCACAATGAAGCAAACACTGTGCGAAAAAGACTTGAACTGAACTTTGGTGGAGAGATGGGATGTGGTATTAGGATGAACCTGTTCAAGTTGGTTTGGATCTGAATCAAGGGCTGGATCTATGATTTCCTTTCCACTTTCATTTACACTGTGAAATCTGGCATATTTTGACTTTTTCCAGAACTCGCTTCAGAAAAAAAAAACACACACACACACAAACGAATCATTATGGTAAAAATAAAAAAAAAAAAAATCAAAATCAGGCTACGGAATGTTCTGGTATTTCAGAATGTGATGGGTTTAGTGCAGATTTGGGCGACAGCCCACATTCAGAGAGCTAAACATGGGCTGTCCTCTCTTGGTGGAGGTCTGTACCTGAGTGCCCATCTAGTTTAGGATGTGATGGGAATGGTGGAGACCTACACGGGATGGGAATGATGGAGGCCTACACAGAATGGGAATGGTGGGGACCTACACAGACTGAGAGTGGTAGAGACCTACACAGGATGGGAATTGTTGAGACCTACACAGATGGGAATGGTGGGGACCTACACAGAATGGGAATGGTGGGGACGTACACAGACTGAGAGTGGTAGAGACCTACACAGGATGGGAATTGTTGAGACCTACACAGAATGGGAATGGTTGAGACCTACACAGAATGGGAATGGTGGAGACCTACACAGGATGGGAATTGTTGAGACCTACACAGAATGGGAATGGTGGGGACCTACACAGGATGGGATGCTGGTGTTGTATGGTGTCCATAAAGAGAACACCTGTTACTGGTCTCCTGTTTTCCACAACATGTGTTCGACACATTACATTCTTCAAATCATTTAACTGAAATTGGCCAAATACTGTACTGCCATTAGTCGTTCATACTACTGAATATGTTCACCAACTAAAGCAAATAAATATCATGACATCTATTGTCCGTACTACCAAACACCCTGACCAAACAAAATTAGTGAGCATCATATCAAAAGTTGCCCTGCCACTTAAGACTCAAAATCAAAGAAACAACACTGTGCCAACATCTTTCATTCATGCCACTGAATACCACAACCAAACAACAAACAATGTACCAGCACTAACCCTGTTGTTTGTAGCTTCTTTATACTCCAGCAAAATTAAAGAAACTTGCATTTCAATTTTCATATCACTGAAAGCCCAACCTAACCGAACACCATACTTACATGTTTCTTTCACAAAACTGAACACCCCAACCCTACTGAAACACTGTACCAACATTTTGTCATACAATCCACCAAATACCCCAACCTAATGGGACAAACACGGTACCAATATTTCTCAATCACACCACTAAATACTAAATACAACAAACCTAACCAAACAAATGCTGTGACAGTCTTTGTTGTTCATACCGCTAAATACCACAAACTGAAAACCAAACAAACAAATGCTGTGACAATCTTTGTTGTTCATATCACTGAATACCACAAACTAACCAATCCTGACCAAACAAATGCTGTGACAATCTTTGTTGTTCATACTGTTAATTACCACAAACTAAACAAACCTAACCAAACAAATGCTGTGACAATCTTTATTGTTTGTACCACTAATTACCCCACCCAAACCAAACAAGCCAATCTCATACCAGCATCTGTCGTTCCTGCCACTGGTCTTTGTGCAGCAGGTGCGGCAGGGCCGCCATGCGTTCCACCTCGTACTGCCGTGACCACCCTGGCCCCGAGGCCCGCTCCTCCACGGCCTTGGGATGGAACCCTGCCTGGTCGACGTGGTACATGCCTGGCCCCAACTTTCGGGTCTGTGGGCATCAATACAGCCATTGTGAGCTCCACACCAGAGTACATGTCAACCAGGTATAGCGGGTCTGTGGGCATCAATACAGCCATTGTGAGCTCCACACAGAAGAGTACATGTCAACCAGGTATAGCGGGTCTGGGCATCAATACAGCCATTGTGAGCTCCACACAGAAGAGTACATGTCAACCAGGTATAGCGGGTCTGTGGGCATCAATACAGCTGTCATAAGCTCCACACAGAAGAGAGTACATGTCAAACTGGTTTTAGCGGGTCTGTGGGCATCAATACAGCCATTGTGAGCTCCACACAGACAGAGTACATGTCAACCAGTACAGTGGCATCAATACAGGCACAGTGAGGTCAGAAGGGCATCAATACAGGTATATTGTGTGGGCATCCACACAGAAGTCATAAGCTCCACACAGCAGAGTACATGTCAGGTATAGCGGGTCTGTGGCATCAATACAGCCATTGTGAAGCTCCACACAGAAGAGTACATGTCATTCAGGCACAGTGGGTCTGTGGGCATCAATACAGCCATTGTGAGCTCCACACAGAAGAGTACATGTCATTCCGATACAGCAGAACTGTTCCACAATAACTGTCAGACATGTACGATCTAAGTCTGGGAGAGTGTCCGATCAAGTGAAAACCCTCTGACGTGTGAATCAGGAAACAGGACTTCAATGCATGCAGTTTTGTCAAAAGGAATATTTAGATCATGACAGGACTTTAGCAAAAATGGGATGACCAATCAAACCTTTTGTTCATTTTGACCTTGAATAATTTGAGCAGTCCACCAATGTAGGATGTAAATTCATGATCACAAGTCACTGAGACCAAAGATGTAGCTTTGTACTGCCAAGTCTGTCTTGTTTGTTTGTTTGTTTGTCACTGGCTGAGAAAATGGCCCCCAGTTTGGGCAGATCTTATGCAATATAGTAGCATCACACAAAAACTCTGGCTGATCTAAGTGATGTCAGATGATCAGCAGCTCACCTGCTGGAAAAGAGTTTGAGTATAATCATCAGAATGCACACAAAACTCCACTCCCTTTGTTGGGCAGATAGGATTCATATACTTGCCTGTCTATACAGGGAGTGTCCACAGGAGTATCAGCCTGCGTACGCAAAAGAAGTATAATCAGACAGAATTTTAGGATGGAAACTTTGTCAACAGCAGGAGTCTTCACTGCAAATGTGTTTATCTGGCGATTTTTTTTTTCTTTTTTTTCTTTTTTTTTTTTTTTTTATCAAACTTCTTCTTCTTCTTCAGCGTTCCAGTATCTGGTAGCATGTGAACTCGTTTTACCCTGTTGGGATACTCACACTATAATCGAGAGTATAGTCAGTTCACTCCAACTTCATTGAGTGCAGAAATTTGTGGGAAGAGGTTGTGGAAAAAGATAGATAAAAGAAATGGTTGACAGAAAGGACAGTAGACGACAGTACAGCAAAGGAGGAGACAGAGTTACTGAGAGCAAGAGGAAAAGGGGACATTACTAGCACAGAATGTCCAGAAGGAGGGGGAACTATTTGTATGAAAGACTCCCTGGTGTCCCGAAGGGGGACTTTATTAACTGACATAGCTGACTGTTGCATAATCAAATGGAATAAAACTGAACCCAACTGTTTCACTTTTTTTTTTTCACCCCGTTTCGTCTTCCACACTCCTCAGTACCATCATACCCATGCCACTCCCTTCAATCAAAACCACACTCATCCTGCCACAGCTCCAGCAGCAGCCATCTGCAGGGAGCAATCACTATCAGGTCACCAGGAAGCAACCCCAGAGGAAACACTGTGATGACACAGAGTCTCTGGAAGTGATGTTCAGTGGTGGATTGTTTTGAAATTTAAAAAATCTGTTGAGCCATAATGTTTTACCTCACCAAAGTTCTCCATGAGTCGTGAACTCTGGTCTTGACATTAGCCAGTTTATACTGAATTCCTCTCTCCCATCTAGAGTCATCAATACATGAGAGGGCTCTCTACAGACATTCATGCTTTAGAATACACGTCTTCAAGCATATACCCCCCCCCCCCCCCCCCCCCCCCCCCCCCCCCCCCACACACACACACACACACACACACTCACTCACACACAGATAGACAGACAGACAAATAGAAACAGAGATACTGAGATATCAATACACACACACACACACACACACACACACACACACATGCATGTAAATGCACATACTCTCACACACATGGTCAGAGACATTTTTTTTCCCCTTTTTTTCCTGGTGAGCCTTTGCTTACACATAAATCAATACACAGGCAGCCTTTTGGTTCTCACACCTGCATCACATCTCCTCATGGACAGGAGGCTAAATTTCATACCTAGAACTTTGGTATAATACCACAGTTAACTATGTGACCTGATCAGCCACAGTGGCAGTGTGGTCAGTGTCATAGACTGCTGACTGGTAAGGTATAGGGTCAAATCCCACCAAAATGTCTACCTTGGTGGAATATTCATGTTCCCAAACCTGTTTCTGCTCAACAATGTCACAGGCTCAAATTTGAAGACCAGTGCCATACAGCTCTCTTCAACTTTTAACAGACATCATTAAGACCCTTATTCAAATGTCCTGACCAACACTGCTGGTATCTTGATTTCTCCTTATTCAAATGTCCTGACCAACATTGCCGGTATCTTGATTTCTCCTTATTCAAATGCCCTGACCAACACTGCTGGTGTCTTGATTTTTCCGCTGTGACTGATGCCAGAATACACTGTGAAAGGAGGCAACAGGTACAGGATGTCAGCAAACCTCCAGTCAAACCAGACACTCGCGTCATCATCATTGGTCTCTTCCTCGCTGATCACAGTAAACAGTGATATGATCTCCAGTTGCCAGGATTCTTCATGAGTTGCTCTCATGGTTCACTTTAACCTTGATTCTCACTCCCCATCTACTGCCGACCTGGCTCTAACTCTAGTTCTGTGACCACAGCCCAGCTGACCATCTCTGTCCACTGCTGACCTACTTCTGGGTTTATTATTACAGCATCATGCCGCCAACCTTCCAATCTGCTGTTGACCTACTTTTAGTTCTGTTATTATAGCTTGTCTGACTGACCTTATCCATTGCTGACCTGGTCTGATTCTGGTTCTATTACTGTTGTTGCTTGTCTGTCTGTCGAGACGATGAAGACCATCTAGTCATCCTGGGATCGGGGGTGAGTGCGTAGATGGCTGGTCAGGCCGATCTGCGCTCGGAAAGACCTATCACAGTAAGTACAGGGATGGTGGCGGCAGTTGGAGATCTGTTGACACTGGTCTTCCTGATCGGTTCTATTATTACAGCTTAGCTGAACCCCCCATCCCCCTCAAAAAAAAAAATTAGAAACAAAAGAATAGTGAAGGGAGAAGAAAAGTTTCCAGCACAGAATTTCCAGATGGTAAGGTTACTGTTCAAAAAAAGCAAACAAACAAACAAAAAACTCTACCTCCCCACTGAAACTGTCGCTGATCTGAAAGATGGAAAAGCTGTTTTGTCACTGGCTCCCTTTGGAGAGTTATACCGTGAACAATTACAGTCCTCATAGAAATTTTCATCGCAAAACTGTTGTCCCTCCCTCTGCTCCATATCATCAGTGGACACGCTGCTGGATCACATATATGTACTACCCTCATGGTGGACCCACAACTCTGCAAACCCAGAGCTGTGAGCAATTTCTTACCAGTCAATATCAAAACAGAGCTGAAAGTCTGAAATTTTAAGCATGGGAACAAATTCAGAATTTTCATATTTACACATGCATTATATACATCATTCAGATGGCTTTTTATGTTAGCATAACCTTTTTTTTATGGAAATGGATCAGTGTTAGAGCTGAATTTTATTACCAGTCTTCCCTCTGTCTGTCTAAATCTTTATCTACCTATCTCGACATTGATATGTAAGAATATAGCGAGAAAGAGAGAGAGAGACAAATGATGACTGCTCAGCATGAGACAAGTGTTAACATGCATGGGCCATCTGGCTGTGGGAGTCCCAGACAGTGGTGTGTGTGTGTGTGTCCGTGTGCTCAACTCGGGGCAATTTGAATTTTTAACAAAAGCAAGTTTCTACCATCCTAAATTCTCATTTTGCAATATTCTTTGCATAACAACATTTGGTAAATTTGTAAAAAAAAGAAAAAAAAAAAATTGAATGTGGCTATCAAGCACAAGGGGACAGCAAAAAGTTTAGAAATCATTTTCTCTGAGCAGACATCAGTACATTAGCCCCCTTAGAATGGCCAGCCTTCCATACATTGTGCCTTAGCCCATTCATTTTCATATCAAATTGATTTGGAGAGTCTGCCTATTCAAATACCATGTACGCCTCAACACTCTCAAGAGTGGAGCTCAGACTGGTTTCGCAGTGGAGGGTCACCTACAGAATTTCATCTACCATCCACTACAGAGATACAGCCACAATATATGTTGCCTACCCAGCAAGGATTTTTCAGGTGAAAACTTTCTTGAAGAATCACTTTGAGATCATGACAATCAGTGACGAAGATCTGTTTCCACAATGCCAGCTTTTGAATTATTTGTCTCTCTACTGATCTACCCTTTAAAATTCACTCTTTCCTCTCATTCTTTGTCTCTAATTCCGAATGCTAAAAACAAACAAAGAAACAAACAAAAGTAAGGAAAAATAAACCACTGTCTAAAATGGGAATGATTAAAAAATAACACTTAAATATTGTAAGCAAATATGGAGTACGAATATGTTGATAATGAATAAAAAAGAAGTTGTATTATGATCCACATGAAATTTATAAATAGACATGAGTTTAGTACAGTCAAATACTATTCATGTAAAACATAAACATTCAAAGAACAGAAGCAATGGTAAATTGTGTTTGTAATGAATGACACGCAAAATGGCCAAAATTCATGAAGACATTACATTGAATTATCAATGCATATTGTACCAGATTTTTTACTTGTTCCACATGCATACTACTAATTACTACTGACAATAATAAAAATGAATTGGCGAGACCACAGAAGACACGTGAGTCTGAAGGCGTAGCTGAAAGGAAATAATTTATAGATGAAAAGAAATTTAATGATTAAATAAGAGAAGAAAATCAACTGAGGAAAAAGAAACTTTTCAATCATTCATTAAGCTTCCTTTCCATCATTCTTCTCTTACCTATCACTACACAGCCACCGCCGAGTCTAAAGACATACACGATCAGAAAACAAAGACAGAAACATGCATGTACATGCATTCATTAGCATGCTAATTTGTGCTCATGCACACACACACACACACACACATGCACACACACACACACACACACACACACACGCACACTAAAGCTACTTAAGGAAGAAAAAAACCCAAAACCCAAATACACCAAGCAGCATTTTACATTACAAACTACAAATTACACATAGTATGCAAAGAAATGGAATTTCAAGCAAGTGATTTTTTTTTCTGTAGAGTTCAGAAACAACACAGAAAGTAAGTAACATTTGGACATTTTGCTATTCTATTCCTCAAAAATTATAGTGTTTGGACAGAAATGAATGTTACAAGGGGTAACCATATGTTCACAAAAATAACAAAAGTTTATACATTGTACAATAAATTTTTCGGGGATTATACAATATGTGACATAACAAAGATGCTATGGGGTTTTAAAAAAAAAAAAAAGAGAGAAAATATGATAAAACAAACTATGCATGCATTAAGAATTACAAACAGGAGCAGAAATCAAATACAAGTATGAACAGAAACAAACAACAATATACAACTACAGAAGCAACTCAGCTCCATATTGACATTTCAGAGGAAGGAAAAATACACAGAGTGACAGCAATCAAGGAACTGCCATGGTCGTGATGATGGAAAAGACTTACCTTTGAGTACTGTTCTTTCTATCAACACAAAGCCCAACATATACAATGTAACAGATATACAATGCTACAGTTCACCATAGCAAGAGAGTAATGTGAGTACATTTTCCAAACGTCATGCAAAATATCAGAACAAAAAGACAGTATGAATTGATACAGGGTTTAGAGAGAGAAAAAAGTGTGTGTGTGTGTGTGTGTGTGTGTGTGTGTGTGTGTGTGTGTGTGTGTGTGAATACAACATTGAAAGGTTATATGCTAACATCAAGACAGTTTGAATGTGGACAACAATAATAACAAAAAAAATTGAAATAATTAAGGAACACAGAAAAGGGGGTGCAGAAATGTCGGAAATAGAGTGAATGAAAAAAAAAAAAGAATAAATGAAAGGATGGAATGAGCACAAAAAAAAAAAAAAAAACAAACAAACAAACAAAAAAAAAAGGTTTTCTCTTCTGTTTCTACAACTTGTTGTCAATGAAGAAAAATGACGGTATAAGTGCGTTGTTTTAAATAATTGCATATTGTCAAAACAGATTAAAAAGGTTCAAATACCAATGACCTAATGGGTGCAGGGAGCAGTGAACTGTCAGTGAACTGTCTCCAGCATGGCATTAAAGAAAACAGTGCCCATCCCTGTTCCTCCATGGTAACCACTGACTGCAGGACGGACAAACAGGGTTCATCAACCGCTTAAATCTGACCCCACGATGGGTTTGAACTTATGACCAGATGTCAGAATAGCTCAGTGGTAGAGTGTGCCGGACTCGTAATCCAAGGATTGCGGGTTTGAATCTCTGCCCGGCTGTTTCGGTACAGGGGGATATTTCTCTCGGAGTTAACACTGGTTTTGACTCCATTTCCCTTACAGTTTTTCGAATGAGACTATAAACCGAGGTTCCATGTGTGAACGCACGCATAACATCTTGCACACACGTAAAATCCCATCACCAACTTTCGGAAGAGAAGGCCAGTTTGGCCGTTGGTATGGATGACACGTTACACATAGCCTGCACTTTCTCCGAAGATGGAGTATGGCTGCCTTAATGGCGGGAAAAAAACGGTCAAACACACAACACTCTGCTCCTTTGTTGAGCAGATGGGATTGATACCTGCCTGTCTATACAGAGAGTGTCCGCAGGAGTATCAGCCTACGTATGCAGAAGAAGAAGAACTCATGACCATCTGCCCTACGGCCAACACTCTAAAACATTCCAACAACAAGCTCCTGGAATTTCACACAGTCATTACTCTGCATGATGGTCTTGTAACTCTCCTTGTGAAGTGGGGCTCATAACAATTGAACACAACCCTTTTCCCTTTTTGCCTGTGTAATTCTATATTTGCCTTATCAAAAATGGACTTATGTCTACAATTCTTCCAGAAGCACTTTCCTAATGCCACGACTTCTTTCTCAAGTATTGTAAGCATAAGGTACACAGGATCTCGGTTCATACCCTCATATGATGTTCAAGAGAAACTCTAAACAAAAAAAAACAAAAAAAAAAAAAAAAAAAAAAAAAAAAAAAAAAAAAAAAATTTTATACAAGCACAGCAACAATAACATCATCTTGCAAACAGAAAACCAAAGAAAACAAACAGCATCTTAAAAAACAAATGCAGAATACGTTAAAAAAAAAAACTGAACAATTGAGAAAGATGAATTGACAGAAAGAAATGAAAAGAGAGATGCTATGATGGACAGAGAGCTACCAGCACAGGATACGCCCAAATAGAGTGCACACACTTAAAAGAGAAAATGTGCACATTTTATAACGATAACCAGAACGGAAAGAGACAGCGCAGCTTTATGTGGAACAGATAAAAGAAAAAAAAATAAAGAAAAGAAAATGAAAATGCACAAATCAGTTTGATAAGAATCAAGAATAAGGATCAACTCAAAGACTGTTTCAGACAACAAAAAAAAGTTAGGTCATAACGAGGCTCCAAAGAGAAAACTGAATGGCTTTGTCAGTCAATCAAACAGCAAAACTGGACAGTGTTACTGTGTGTCCGCTTGATCCCATTCTTGGTGCGTTTTAAGACTCTTCAAAAGCACTCACTTTGTAAAATACATGATTATTATCAAGCACAGTTTGAGATGAATGGGTTCTGAAGACACCAACACACTACATGTGTGTGTGTGTGTGTGTGTGTGTGTGTGTGTGTGTGTGTGTGTGTGTGTGTGTGTGTGTGTGTGTGTGTGTGTGTGTGTATACCTCTGTGTGTGTGTGTGTGTGTGTGAGAGAGAGAGAGAGAGAGAGAGAGAGAGAGTGTGTGTGTGTATGTGTGTACATGTCAGAGAAAGAGAGAGAGAGAGAGAGAGAGAGAGAGAGAGAGACAGACAGACAGACAGAGATTATGATGCACGTCTGTGTCACTGTGCTCACTGTGCCAAATTTTGCTTCAGGGGCCAACAGGCTGAGCCGCATTTCCTTTCTTTTTTTTTTTTTTTTTTAAACATGCGCGCTGGTGACCTACTCATTTTGAGTGTACCAGCTTTTAAGGAAGAAGAAGTATAGGAACAAACACAATGCAACACTCCTGCAGTCTGTCTGTTGCAATCCGTTTTTTCTCAACAGAACTGGCTTATTCATTTCACATAGGAACAAACACAATTCAATACTCCTGCAGTCTGTCTGTCTCAATGGAACTGGCTTATTCATTTCATATAGGAACAAACACAATTCAATACTCCTGCAGTCTGTCTATCTCAATGGAACTGGCTTATTCATTTCACATAGGAACAAACACAATTCAATACTCTGCAGTCTGCCTGTCTTAAGAGAACTGGCTTATTCATTTCATATAGGAATAAACACAATTCAATACTCTTGCAGTCTGTCTGTCTTAAGAGAACTGGCTTATCCATTTCATATAGGAACAAACACAGTTCAATACTCCTGCAGTCTATCTGTCTTAAGAAACACAATTCAATACTCCTGCAGTCTGTCTGTCTTAAGAGAACTGGCTTATTCATTTCGTATAAGAACAAATACAATTCAATATTCCTGCAGTCTGTCTGTTGCAGTCTTAATGGAACCGGCTTATTCATTTCATATAGGAACAAACACAATTCAATACTCCTGCAGTCTGTCTGTCTTAAGAGAAGTGGCTTATTCATTTCATATAGGAACAAATATAATTCAATACTCCTGCAGTCTGTCTGTCTTAAAAGTTAACGGAACTGGCTTAATTTATTTCAATGCAAGCAGTGCCAAAGAGACAGAAAACTGCATTTTCCACACAAACTCAGCACACAGGAAAAGAGTATGACCAAACCAGCCCAACAATGGACCCACGGCCGTCCGGTTCGATCGGCATCCTCACCTGTTCATCATCAGTAGACTTCTTGTGGTAGGGGATCTCAGTGAATGTTCCAGGCATCTTGTTCTTGGGTGGACTCCAGACACATCAAACCTGAACGACATCACCATCACAGAATGTCAGTCTGCGCTTTCCAGATATGCCAAATAAACACAGGACCATCACGATTCTTTCTCCCTCTTCCTTGCCTACTCCAAAATTCACTGGTAAGATTTTCGCCTAGGCTTAAGGCTGTGTCAGACCAATTGACATAGGCTAGAACACCAAGGCCACATCAAAATGTTGTTATGTTTAGCATAGTTATGCGGGGATTGTCTTCAGTCATGACAAGCTCCTAGCATAACACCATCAGCCTCCAAAATCCCCCGAAGTCGGAGTGTGGCTGTCCACGTGGCAGGTAATCAAAAAAAACGGTCACACACATAATGTTCTCATCCCCAGCTGATGCATTTGTACTGTAGTGTTCAAGTGCTTCTGCTGTTCGGATGATCCCTGGAGTCTTTTAGCCAGGGTACGACAACAACAACAACAATTGGTAAGATTTTCGCATATGCACCTGTTTTAAACCTTAAGACATCCACATTTAGCCTTCAGGGATAATGTCTAAACACAACAGTGTTCCTGTATTTCATTTTCGTATTATACGTCCCACAGGCACATGATACAGCCTATTCTTTACCAAAAGGTGAGACTGGAAGACGCATGCTTTCACATACACAACCTTGATTTAAACTCTTTTCAGAAGGAATTATTTGTCAAAGCATGGATTACAGAACCGTCAAGCTTGAAACCTAAAGAACATTATTTCATCACATCAATAAATGAACTCCACATCCATCAAAGCTAAATAATTACAACATCATGCCAAAAAGTAAATTTCAGAAAATATCAAAATCAAACGATGTCATCATATCATTAATAATGAAATGACTCAGTGACTGAATTTCAACTACAATCATAACTAAACAACTACATCATATCATTAACAATCAAATGGACTCAATGACTGAATGAGTTAATTCTAGATACAATCAAAACTAAACTTCATCATATTGTAAATGGTTAAATGGACTCCAACTACATCAAACCTGAGGCCTAAACAACAGCATCATATCAATGATATGTCTGCTGCAATACATCAAAATTAAACCACATAAACATCCTAGCACATAAGTGAGCACACTAAAAATATATTAAATCCCAAACCCTCAACAACAATAACAACATCACATCAGATCATCAAAAAAAAAAACACAAAAAAACATGATCTCAAGACTAAGAAGCCATGAAGGTCACATGACTCTACAGTCATGGGCAATACAGTTGTCCAAGTCTCAATCACTGCTTTTCAGATAGAATAAAACAAAAAGCAAAACAAAAAAACAAAAACAACCACAACAAAAAAAATATAAAGAAACACTTAAAAGCACCCATCTATTCTCCAAGTATCCTGGTGCATGCTGTGTATTTGAATGTTTCCACAACCATCAACAAGCCAGCATGGACCATGGGGCCTTTACTCTGTATAGCTAATCTTCTGCGCATATACATAAAGGAGATCTAGACGCTTGTGTGTCCATCCACGCTTGTGTTGATCTGGGACAAGAAGGAACACAGAATTCATCCTCCAATATTTGCCTTGTAAGGGACTGAATCTGCAACCTTCAGACTCGCAGTACAGCAGTTTAGCCCCCTGATTATAGAAACCGTCCGACGAAAAACTTCACGGATTTGTTCTCTGACTGGTTACCAAAACCATCCAACAATGCATCAAAGATCTGCTCTCTAGCTGGTTATCAAACTGTCCTGCCATGTGTAGGGTCACAGCAGGCATTACTGGAAACCATTAAGTGTCTTGGCAGCAGTGCAGTATCTCCTCTGGAGGGTTGCCTCTTGATGACTTGATACTGATCACTCTCTGTGGACTGCTGGTGCTGGGACTCTAGCAGGACAAACCAGGCTGTGAACAGGGAGATGCAATGAAGGCTGGGGTCAGAACTACACAGGACTACTATTATAGAGGATAAGCAAAAAAAAAAAAAAAAAATCAGCCCCTTCCTCACTTCCTCCTTTCTTTCTTTCTGTGTACGCAGGCTGATACTCCATGGACACTGCCTGTATAGACAGGTAGTGAACTTTTGTGTGTATGACGTTTTTTTATCATGCCATTAAGGCAGCCATACTCCATCTTCAGTGAAGGTGCATGCTATGTGTAACGTGTCATCCATACCAACGGCCAAACTGGCCTTCTCTTCCGAAAATTGGTGATAGGATTTTACACGTGTGCAAGATGTTGTGTGTGCGTTCACACACGCAACCTTGGTTTATAGTCTCATTCGAAGGACTTTATGGGGAATGGAGTCAGAACCAATGTTAACTCTGAGGGAAACATCCCCCCTGCACCGAAATTTTAACCCGCAACCCCAGGACCACGAGTCCGGCGCTCTACCAACTGAGCTATTCCGGCCCCCTTCCTCACTTCCAATACCTGTTGTTTACCTGACTGCACACAACCATCCTACTTCACTGCAAAGATCTGCTACCTTGAATATTACATACAGTATACACTCTTGCTGGTTGCCAACTGTCTGTGGTTTTTTTTTTTTTGGAGGGGGGGCGGGCGAGGGGGGGGGGGGGAGGGGGCAGTGTTTGGTATGTGTT